>WTSP01024643.1:22102-77007 GCA_025331215.1 Actenoides lindsayi | reverse complement strand
TTGGCCGGGGCTCTGAGCACCCTGCTCTAGGTGCAGATGGCCCTGCTCCCTGCAGGGGGGTTGGACCAGATGAGCTTGAAAGGTCCCTCCAACCCAAACCATCCTGATTCTGTGACTTCTGTTCTCTGTCAGGTAATGTAACATTAAATGACAGTCTGTTTACCTTTAATTAACAAATTCATTCCCTCATCTTGGATTTCTATAACAAGAAGATCAAAAGATTAATTCTTATTATTTTTAAAGTCTATATTGTATACAATAGCATAACATGGTAGTTGTCACATTCTCAAGTGTTCTTCAAACTCCATTAAAATAATGTGATACTTGATGCCTCCCGGAGACAGTGGATTTCACAGATAAAATAAATCATCCTTTCTAAAACTACTGTCAATTAATTTTGTAATGTTTAATTTCTTATTACATTTCTTATAGTGGAAAAAAGGTGATGACATTTTTGGTAGGCATGGCATAGTTTTGAACACAGACGAGGATACGTAATTTTGTCCTTCCTAATTTTTCATCTCATATTGTTGTCACCTTACACTAACTGCAAATGCTGTTTTGTTCTTATTTATTTTTATTCCTCCCACCAGTTTAATTCCTCACTTCTTTTTTCTTATTCTTTGTTCGTACACATTGCCATGAATTCCCCCAATCTTAATATCCATTTTTTATACATGTGCTCACGAAGACTGAAACTTTCTTTATAATAAATTATTAAACTGAATTTATACAAAGAAAATATGCCACATAGCTTGGTGACAGGTAATAGGGTAGAGCACAAACTGGCATGCAGCTGTCATACCAGTACAGCTTGCGTCCTGACTTGAAAAAGGATGAACCAAACCCCCCGTGAGATTGCTACACAGTCAGGACTCTGCCCATGCCAAGAGTTACACTGGGGGAGGACTTGGCAATGCTGGGTTAATGGTTGGAATCAACGATCTTAAAAGTCTCTTACAACCTAAAATATTCAATGATTCCTTTGCTGTAAACAGCTGCCCCACAAACCAAATGGAACCTGAAGGGAATAAATATTTTCCCAGAGGCAGTTCAAACTGTCTCAGCAGTGCAGAACTCATTCCTGACATAAGAAGGGAAGTAAAAAAAGAATTTAAATAGTCAGTGTGGTTTAAGAGAAGCAGCAGACACAGATTCCTTTTTTCTCTCACCTTTTAAGTATTCAGCACAGAGGAAACTAACCGAGGAACCATCCTGCCCTTAGTGCCTATGCCCAGTCACTCTTCAGTCCCCACGGAAACATCTTTCATTTAGCCCAGGTCTTTGCACTGCTGGCATCTTCTGCCTCTGCATCCAGCACCTCCTGTGGAGGTGGATGAGTCCAGAAACAGAGGTGGATTACACCTACTAGAGAACACTCCGAAGGAAAGGTGGGCTTTTGAGGACTGGAGGTGGTATAGAGTGGAAGAGAGAGAGGGGAAGGGTAACTTCATCCTACCTGGCAACAGCAGCTGCTGTCCCCACATATTGTCCCTCCCTTGGCAGCAGACAAATTTGTGCTAGAACAGCTGATCTTCAGATCCTCCATGGGATCCACAAGAGATGAAATGCTGAATTCACTTTTGCTTCCTACCTTGAAGTAAACTCCATGTGGAGAAAATACCCATAGAGAGGGGGTTTGAATCCCCACTGCCCTGAAATTTGCACAGCCACTGATATCAGTGCTAAGCAAGTGTAAAAATGTTGCAAATTATAACTGTATTAATACCTGGAATTGACTGTAAGAATACCTATTCCTACACCCTAGGTGCAAAAATGAAGCAAAAAAACCACTACACCCCCAAAATTACAAATTCCTGACTACAGAGGGGAAAAAAAAATAATTAAAAAACATCTGTGAGGTGAGCTAACCCCCCTCCTGCTCACTCCCACAACTTTTGATCGATGTAAAAAGGATTATAACTGGACAAGGTATCCTACTGAAGAAAACCAATGAATATTTATTATATGTAGAACTGACTGCATGTTGGGTTTTGCTAGCAATTGCTGTCACTCTGCTCAAAATCTATCAGCACCACTGGTACCATGTACAACCATCCCTCCTATTGCAGCAGAAAATGCACTTGCAGAAATTCATCTCACTGGTTTTTTTCTTTTTTCCAAGTCTATGCAAAAGAGTTTCACACTTCTTCCATTCCCTGTGCCAGATGAGGTTTTACACTCTGATGAGAAACTCGAGCTGCCTTTTTTAAGAAACAGTCCTGACCTGTGAAATCTTTAGCTGGTTTTGACAGTAATTTCAAGGAGTTTCTGGTATCCAAACATCCCTAATTGCCACGTCACAAGTTGCACATCATGTAGAATAAATAACAAACTTAATTTTATACCCTTAAACCAACCAGATCTAAAATAAATAAACTCTATTATTCTATGACAACTTGAAAGAGAAAAAAAGTCCTTTTTTTTTTTTAATAAGAACACTTATTAGAATGAACATTTTGAAAATTCTGACCTTTTAAAAGTAGTATGATTGGTTTTAAACCTGCTAAACTCAGAAAAACCCCAGAGAAGGCTCCTCCCTGAGTGTTTGTGCCTGCTTCCCCCGTCAGCTGGAAACAAGCAGGGTAGCAGTGGGTGAAGCTTAGACTCACAACCTGGATTTTAAAGATGAGTAGCTACTTACATTAAAATAATTTCCCCATATATTAGACCAGTTCTTACACCAACTAACATCACAGGAGAAACTCTCACTAACCTTCTGCTTAAAAGGATTTTTTAAAAGCTGGATTTTTGTAAATCAATGGGTATCTTTGATTTATTTTAAAGAAAGAACATGGTATTAATGTTTTAATCTTTAGCCTCATTATAACTAACATGCATTTGAAAGGACACACAAATTCCCACAAGTACAAATACGACATCTATTTTATCATTCACTCAGCAATACCTGCATTTTGGTAGCTATGCCAGTGGAGCATCATTATCAAGAAAAGGTAAAAGAGCAAACATAATCTCCCTGAAAAAAATATGTCTCCTGCTCTCTCTTCCTTATCTTCCTCTTTCCCTTTCCTCCTCTGCCTCCCCCTCCTCTACCCTCTCCATCTCACTATCTGTAGTACAAACGCATCACTCGCCGTATGTCACCCCCACCAACTAAGCACTTTGGGGGTTTGGGGTTGTTACCAAAGAGTCCTCCAGAGCTTCTGGGAAGGGAGCAGTTGGCCTTGGCTGGGTGCTCAGCGGGTTCAGCTGAGCCCAGTGAAGTCAGAGGTTTATCAGTCCACAGGCAACAAGGAGCAATTAGGAATCTGCAGATGTTGGGGGCTGCTGAACCCAGTAGCCCAGAACATGTGAGGCTGCTGTCCCCAGGTCAAGCAGAGGCTGAACACACAACACACACAGAGCAGGACAGACACAACCCTTCCCTCGCTGCTTCAGCACAGAGGAAAGATGTTATCATGAGGAATCCCACGTTAATGGAGGAGAATGAATCTGAGGGCCATCTAATCTAATCCATTCAAGAAACAATTCAAGGCAAGGAGCAGAACGAGGAACACAGCACTTCAGTGCCTTCCTGCCCAGCAGAGGACACCTACTGAGGAAGGCTTCCAAGCAGCCTGGAGGTGTGGATGCAGAGCTGTCTCCACTGTGTTCATCATCACAGACCATGCACCTTATAATCTTTAAGACAGAATTTACGAAGAATAAGATTTTTCATCTCCTTGATTGATTGTATTGTCTGTGGACCACATATGGAAACAAGGGATTTTAATGAATTACAGAGGAAGCAATGTTCTCACTGCCCTGGTATCACAAACCAGACATGACTATTTGCTGTGTACCCACTGGGTGGTACGAGAATGTATCTTCCTAACACTACACAAAGATGACAGAATAGACTTCTACTTTTTTTTAGTGATAAGACTTGTAAGATAAAACACCATCTTTTATGCCACAAAGACTTACTTCCTGTTCATATTTTTCAAGCAGTTCATTACTGTTTGTGATAGTGCAATCTGCATAAAACACCAAACATAAGCACACGAAATACAACCCAAAGCATTCCTGTCCCAAAGGAACTGGGATCCAGCTGATAACACTAATGAAAAGAAATGAAACAAATGTGGGAATTGTAAAATTGAAATACAGTAAAATATAACAATATCTATATAATACACAGAGCTGATTTTTTTGTAAATTTATTTTGAGAATAACCAAAGTGTCAAACTACTTGGTGTAAGTGTCTGCTTTCAATGGATCTGCCACTTCCAGTTCTGGATGGCATTTCTGGTAAGAAAGTTTTTCAATTGATACCTCTTAGGAGTATGGAGTATTTCTATGGCATATGAAGGATCTGAATGGAGAGACTAGCTCTAAAGCAAAGGGGACAGAGACTTGAATCCAGGCTGCAGACACATGCTCTAATTATTAGGCTACTGACTTCTAAGAGCTTCTCTAAGGTTTAGATTTTTTTTTTCTCTTCATCAAAAAGCCCAGGTCCCAATTTAATGCAGACTGAAAATGTCTTCAAACATTACTTTGCTTCAGCATCTCTGTTCTTTTCCAGCCAGCTCAACTAATAGCTTCTAAAACTGTAGCAAATCCTCTTGTAGTTCAGCCAAATTAATGTTTATTCACCAGAGAGAACATTCTGCAGAGACAAGGACAGTAGACATACAGCTTTTTTTACTGTCTTTGTCGGAGAAGCTACAGAGTTTGTTTCACTAACACCTCCTAAAGATCCTTTTTTTTCTTTTATTTTCTTTTTTCAGATACACATATTTATTCAGATCACCTCCCATAATTATAGCTGAATTCCTGGGGGAGAATGCAAAAAAAAAAAAAAAATATATATATATACTCTTAAGCACATAAAGCTTGAAATCAGTTTTCTGTCTTTACTGAATAGCTGAATTGCTTTTGTATTCTAATGAATCAGAAAGAATCCCCAAAGTCTCTGTCACTTAGATCATTCATGTAAGAACATCAGTTGTCAGCATCTGACATGTCTTAGGATTTTTATATTCCTTTTCATGGGGCTGTGTGGATCGAAACGAATATCACGAAACGTAAGCCAGACAACTTGTGTACGGGTGGGGTGAGGGTAGAGTAAGGCACTTCCGTAGCCAGAGCAAACAGAATCCCCTCAAGGAGCAAATGAAAACAACATCCTGACACACTCTGTAAACACCTCGTTGTACTTATTGGTCCTGCTTTCATCACCACTGATCCAGCACAAATTCAACAAGAATTATGAAGACCTCAAATATCATGCAGCATCCAGGTATTCAGAGGGAAACTGAGGAAAAAAACCCAAACAGCTCTCAATTTTCAGCTCACATGTAAAATAATACAGTTATCCTTCCATTAGAACTAAATTTACCTATTTTTTAAAATCTCTTTTTCCAAAATGCAGTCTTGAGGAACGGAGTACAAACTCTGTGATTTAATGTCTTTATTATTTTGCTTTCCTGTATTTCTTCTAAGATTATAAAATGTATGTTCTCTATTTCTTCTTTCAGCCACACTTAAACAGTTTCCACAATAAACCTTTCAATCTGCTTCTTCATAGAAATTGGAGTTTAACGACACAACTACCACAATTAAAAGCATGTGACCAAATTTGCAGAGAGCTTTCAAAGACCCAACGTTTGTCCATTTATTCCTTTCAATCTTTTGAACAGCACAGCCCAACAAGGAAGCAGTCTAATTCCCTTCCCTAAGAAAACTTGGCTTTGGACTTAGCTGAACATCAAGCATGCATCAGCTTAATAATTGCAAGTATTTAAAAAGAAACTGAAGTTCTTTGAATGGTTTTTACCACAGAAAGCTAATACTTCAAGTTTTCCTACACAAGTAGTTTTAAAGAATAAAAAAGATTAGATTTGTCCATATTCTAGCAACCAGCAACGAAGTTACTTATTCAGGACCTATGGTATTTATTTAAGTTTTATAATTCTGACTGAAATTTAGCTTCCCATTATTTAAAAGACAGATGCAGCTCATTAACAGTATTTCAAAGATCTAGGTCTAAACTGTACGTGATCTCACATATCACTGTTTTCTCATTTTCCCACTATTGCTACTAGCACAGTAGAAGTTCTATTTTAATCATGACCTTACAGTTATATGACCATATAAAACAAGCCTGTATTTGTTAGCTCTTCAACAATAATATGCATTATTTTTGTAATTATAAAATGAGCATTTTTATTTTATTAAGTTGAAAAAAACCTCCAGTTTAATTCCTACTGTTTGAACATGCAGTAGGATTTCTATCTTTTGTCCAATTTTTTAATGTATTACTTTTAAATAAAAAAAAATATAAATCAATTTGTACATTGTCTTACAGAGTATGCCAGTGGGGAAGAAATGCAGCTTTAAGCTTATCTTCTGAAACTTCCCAAACACTAGAATATGTTAAAAGCTCTGTGAAATGTCATTCACATTATTTTATGACAGCTACCTAGGAGGATGTTTTATACTTTCTGATTTGTGAATCTCGAAATCCACTCAAAAGCCACAAATTACTGTAACTTAAGCTATAAATAAATAATCTAACTCATAGTCCATGTCTTCTAGACTTCAGTCATAATTTCATTACGAAGTTACAAAGTATTCTCTGCATTTCCTCTCCAGTGGACTCTTCTGCAAACACATGGTGCCAGGCATAGTTGTACCCCAAACACACCTGTGTTCTTCAGACATGTATGATGGAAAGTAAAAGCAACTGACATATAAGAAAACAACGGGAAAAGAAAAATAACTTTTTCCTCACTAACTATTGTCCTTTTAGGGTTTGAACTAAAGGAAATGAATAAAAAATGTGTCTAAACTGACTTCAGTAGTGTATGGACAGATCTCTACAGGAACAGTAATAGTCATGCATCAAAAAACTATATAAGTAAAAAGAGTCTAAAAATATTCACAGTCATTCAGCCTTTTTATTTGCTAATATAATCAAAGCTAAGGTCCAAATAACCATATTAAAGTACCATTGTACCAAATTATCTTTACACTTCTGAGCCCCATGTTATTCTCACTGCCACTGTAACTCGCTGTGATGGACAACAGATGACACGTAGGTTATTCCAACAAAAGAATTTGAGTTTTGCCACTGGCAAATTCAGTTCTGCTCTTGGTGAACATGCACGTGCACGGAAAGCCATCATTAATAATTCCAGTGACCGCATTGCTGCCAAGAGATAAATGCAAAGAGTCGCCCTTCTACTTCAGCCATAGCCTGTACCCAGCTCCCAACAAGGTGGGGTAATGGAGCATGAATACCATTGTTTGCTCATGTGGTTGCTGCTTAATTCACGTCACACTGCAGACCTTCAAAATCTAATATTTATTTGAATAATAAATGGATTAAATGTGTTATTTCAAACCACTGTTGGGTTTTTTTCCTGTGCTCCAGCTGCTTCTTATTCACAGTCCCATTCTCTATAGAGACTTTCCAAACCCACCTGGACATGTTGCTGTGTGTCCTGCCCTGGGTGACCCTGCCTGGCAGGGGGGGGTGGACTCGATGGTCTCCAGAGGTCCCTACCAATCTATGATTCTTTAAGTTATTTCTAATCATACTGTCTATATGTTAGTAAAAAGGCTTTGTCTTGAAGTTCAGACGTGAACATCTTAGGCAGCACTCATCAACTCAGTATGTTGTTTTGCTGGGGATTCTTTCCTTTTTTTTAAGTAGCCTACTACAGCATTTAGAAAGCCAACAAGATAATAAATACATACAGAGAAGAACAAAAAAGACTAACTCAAGAGCTGTAAGAAGAACCTCCAGCTGGGCTGTGAATTTCATTTCCAGAGAACTGAAATGTAATTGAAAAATAGTAGTAGCAGGTAGGAATCCATTACAGTCTTGGGGGATCTTTGAAGTCAAAGCTATTAATGAACAGTCTATAGTTCATATTTCAAAAATGTTTTTTCCATGTTTTTATAATGTTACAAGAAAAAAAGGGGGGGAAGGGGGCAGGGGGGAATCCTGCTCAGTTTCAGCATGGGGAAAAGGACTGGTAATGCTTCTGCAAGGACAGTCACAGTGAGGCAAAGCACTAACAGTGCTTTGCAGACTGTTATTTAGATTAATGTTTTCAATTATTAGCTGATTGGTGGATAGCTTTTCTTTTTCCTTCCTAAGTAAGATAAGTTCCCAAATTTCCTTAACTGCTTTGCTCTTCACAAGAGCAGTTTGAGTAACATGGCACCAAATCTTTTAAGATTCTCGTAAGAACAGAAATTTTTTTTTCCAAAAATGCAGACATAAACTAACTAACATGGACAGTAACTGTCTTTGCATGAATCTTCCTGGCTTGGGGTTTTTTTGGTTATTGTTGTTCTATTATTAATTTTTTTTCATACCATATGGACATTATAATAAAAGATGGACCAATAAAATTTGTTTATTATATACAGAAGAAAGGAAATGAGAGCTCCTGGCTATAACTTACAAAGGGGATCGGAGGTTATTAAATTCTATAGAAGTTGCAGTTGCTCTCCCACTATTGTTGAATGTGTTGCTAATTACATGGGATATTAAATCAGCTTTTCACATGAATCCTCCCCACTTTTAAATAGCTATGAGATTCACTACAGCATCTTAACAAATATTTTTTTGTTGGAATTCACTAGTGACTTTGCTCTCAAATGTGTTCTAAAATACACCGACACGATTCTTTACCCCATGCTAAATGGAAGACACTGACTACAGATTTTCCTCCTGGATTTCACATTTGAATAATGTGAAATTCTTGAATAAGAAATAAACGAAAACAAATTCTTGCAGTGAACTACACTTGATGTATAATTAACAAAATAAGACTCTCCACAGCAATTAGAATGAACAAAATGATGAACGTACCGGAAAGCAAATATTTGGAATTATGTAGATGGCCTTGAAAAAGATAATGACCACCATCATCTTCCTTGACAGCATATGTTACAGGATGCAAATCCATCTGCAGTAAGGAGGCCACTGCTCTCAGGGGGATATAATGAAGAGGTAAGAAATAGAGCTCATGGTGGTTTGCGAGTCTCTGGGACTGTTTACAGGAGCCTTGTTGCAACTGGGAGGCCGCAGCCAGGGCTGACCCTTTCCTGAGAGGTCTGCTTCCAGGGGAACCTCTAGTGCCTGGCCCAGCTGAGCTACAGCCTATACACTGTCATGCCATGCCTATGATCTTTCCACATCACACATATTCCTGTAAGAATTAAGTTTTCTTTCGAGGCAAACTAAAAACTACTCAGTTGGAAAAAAAAGAAAAACATCATTAAAAAAAGACTTCCAAAATATCTGTCATCTGTAATAACACTATGACAAAGTAATAGCTTTTTGTCTTTGTCTGTAATTTAATAAAACAGCATAGTTTATCATAAGTGCTGAAAAGCAAGCAGCAGATTAGACTGCTCCTCAACAACTGGTATTTTTCTCCAGTAACTGATTTTAGGCATGTTTGAAGTGGATTATTTCAGCCTTTCAAGTTCCATTAAAACCCCTGGCAGGCATATGACTGGTATGTTTTACACTATTTACAAAACACGCGAGCAGGTTTTGGGACAGTTCTTCAGCATTTTCTTGCTGAACACCAACAGAATGTATAGTTAAAAACCAAGAGAAACCCTACAAATTGCCTTTGTTAGGCCTGTGTGGTATCTGTAGTGAAAAAGGTGCCAATGTGCTGTGGGGCTCCAGAAGGGGATTCTTCTGCTCTGTTTCCTCACTGGATGGAAGGAACTGCTGCAGTCACGGAGAATTCTCCAGTCATATGACTGGAGAAAAAAGTAATTGTATAAATACTTCAAGTGAGAGAAATTTATCTCATATTCTCCTGACGAACACAGTCTACTCAGTTTTCATCTCTGGAAGTTAAAGAACAAACCCTGTTTCTTGACTTGAAACATTCAAATTTATTTCCTCAATGGTATCCACAAGTCCACTCGTGGTAAACTACAGACATGGAGATATGCAGCTGTCGAGGGCACACAGAGCATGGTTCTCTTCCATCCAACACTGGGGGGGGGTTACAGTTCTTTTTTGTCTAACTACTGTTGCACACATCAGTAAAAATCAGAAAAAATATTGCCTGTGTGTTGGAGCCATGTAGCAGGACTGTGCAGATTCACAGCACACTCTTATTAACCTAGTCCAATCACACTAATAAACTGTGAAAATGTTAAAGGAAAGCAAAGCCTTTTCTTCCAATAGGAAGCTAATGCTTAATCAGGAGCGCAGGGCAGAAAGCCATTTATTGATCAGTGCTGAACAGCGGGTACTGAGAAAACAATTATTCCTCTCAAAAGCAAAGGGTCATTTGACATAAAGAAGTGATGGGGAACAAATGTAGGGGAAGTAAAAGATGTAATTGGCAGCTGGGTCCACTACGTGAAATCGCTTAATGTCGTAAATGACTTTGGTAAAATAATTCACTGAGTTGGAATCCATGAATGACAATGATAAAGGGTGACAGCATCTTGCACACACTTTGTCAAGACACTTCCAGACTCCTGAATGAGGGCACTGCTGTTGCCACATCCTCAGAGGCAGAAACTGGGGGAGGACAACAGGACATCAAATACAGGAGGGAAATACTGGTTTCTTTAGATTTGAGAGATGTAAAGTGGACTATCAAAGCTCAGGTAAGCTCTCCGTCTTCTAGTCAATCAGCAAAAAAAACAGATTCACTCTTTCCTGTCACATGGAATTTGCTTTTAAACTCTGAAAAGATTTGCTCTAAAAAAAGAAAAACAATTATTTTGTTTTCCCATGACTCAGTAGGCAGCAGAAATGTACAAGATGCTTTCCAATAGTGTCTAGTCTCCAAAAGTATTTCTTAAAGGAGCAATTATTTCATAAGGAAAAGCAGCAGTGAGGTTAAGCTCTTTCCACACCTTCTTAACTTCAATTCTTTAGTTTCTGCAGAATATTGGCAGATAATTTGCAGGTGAATGAGTTTAAAAAGTCAAACCATGTGATCATATTCAGAGTTTGAGTTTTCCTGTATGGGTTCTGCGAATCGTAAGACATGCTTCCAGCTTAATTTTGGAGCTTAGCTTATTTCCCTACCCTGAGTATAGTAAGGACAGCCATATCCCAAATGGCTATCTAGGAAACGGGACAAGAGCCCCCGTGGCCTTGATTTCTTACAATTATCTAAATAAATCCCTGAATTGAAATGAGTGAAACACAATAACAACCTATACAAAAGCATGTGTCGAAAGATATTTTTAATAAGTTTCAAAACTGACCTTTGTTAGAAAATAAATATAATTCACTGCTTTTCCCACAGCTACTCTACCTAACAGAATTTACTGTGAGGTTCAGCTGCAAGGTAGATGCAAAAGACACTGATGTTATAAAATGATCTTTCTGATAAGTACGTATTCTCTGAACTCTGACTCCGAAATGAGATGTATAAATACCAAGCTGAAAAGAAGCAAATGCTACAATTACATTTTCATTTTAGCATTTAGATGGCTATTACAGATGGTCACGTGACTGCAGTTCAGGCACAAATTTCATTTCCAGAAGTCTGATTATGATTCAGTTAACCCTGACATAGCCACAAGGGGGGTTTTGCCCTATAAATCTAAGTAGATATAGGAAATCATTACGTTCTTAACAGGGCTATAATGGGAAAAATTGGAAAGGTTTGAGGACCACAGTGGTGGTTCAATCTGTATACACCTTTAAATTAGAATTTAAAATGTACTGAGGAACACTTTCGTATTCCTCTGTCCAGAAAGCTTTTAAAGAATGCAAAAAGCTAGAAAACAAAATATTTCTTTTTGTATTTTAACTAACAAAAAAACCAACCCAAATGCAAATTTGCAAAAGCCTGACAAATAAGACACTTCTGAAAAATATACTCCGGCTTAGAAGGCTTGTGCCTTTTTGTTTGGCTCCAATTGAACTTCCCCCTCATTAAACAATAATCTTTATGGGGAATTCCAACAAAGATGAAAAAAAGAAAGATTCTGAAAAGAATGCATAAATAATTCTGGTTGCCTAGCTGTGGCAATGAATTCCTATTTGTTTTGCCACTGAAGGGTGAATGCAACCCTTTGAGCAAATGGGAATTCATTATCCCAGTGACTGAGAAATGATCCACTTAAAGAACCTAATTGGTTCTACAACAGTGATTTCTTTCAAAGCACCGTTTGGGAAGAAACAACCAAAAGAAGACAGCTCTTTGACTAGCACGGGGTCTACAGGGTACATTTGCCTTCCCATGTTTCAGCTTTTAAAAGAAAATGTCACACATACCCAGGACAAAGGAACAAAGAACCAGTTTTTTAAAAGGTACAGAAATGTAGCAGGTCTTCCACTTCTTTCTTGAACAGCAAAGATGAATTTCAATAAATACTATTGCATGCTCATGACACTTGAACTGTCAGTAAGAAAGAGAACACTTCACTGACCACAGTTTCAACTCCTTTCAAGAGTGATCGTTAGTAGCTGAAAGATACTTGAGTATTTTACTGTGCAAATGAAAAGTAAATCAATATTATTTACTAGCAAGTGTTATAGAATAGGTGAATTAACATGTCCAGTCTGCTGAAGCAAACAGAATACTGTCATTTATTTTTCATCTAATGAAATAGAATATGCAAGAAAGAAACTCAGGCACACAGGTAGATACAGCCAGTTCTCATTTACATCTCAATAGTTACGCAGGAAGAATAAAAATCATGCACTGATTGTTGCATTTAAATGCAGAACCTTAAACAAGAGTTTTTTCGGTAGGCAAGGTGCAGGGCGGAAACAAATCTGATTGAGGTTAATGGATGGATATCTATTTATTTCAAAATGAGCTTCAGAACAGGCCCTCACAGAACAACAAATTCACATTCAGACTGAAATCTGAGAAAAACCTCCCAGTGCTGTGTATATTTGAGAAGTTAACTGAATGCTGGGTTTGGAACTCGAATGGGTAATAGAAGAAGAGCTAATGCATTATTTACACGTCACTTTTAATGTGCATCCAGGCCTCAAAGAATATAACTGGTATTAAACAGATTGAAACAGAAATCTCTCACCATCCCTGTTATTCAATGGACATGCCAACGTAGTTGTAATACCCCCAAAGCAACAAGAATGCTTTCTGTCTTCACAATGTGCCTCGGTTTTCCCTTTTGTGGCATCAGAGTGTAGTCTGGGTATGTGACAGCGAGAACAGACCACACCACCCAGGGACGTGAAATCTAAATGCTATATACTAAGTGGGATAGCAGTTCATAGTTTATGACACACACATGCATGCACGACACACCAGCCAAGGCCTCACCCCTCTTCTGCAGCACAGACCAGCACCACAGAGGCAGGGAACACTGTCTGTAACGCATCAAGGCCTGGCTGGCGGCTCCATCGTTTCACACACCGCTTCTACCTTGAGTACAAACGCCTGAGCAGCGTTGCAGGCCCACAAACACGTTACGTATTTCACCCCCTACCCAAGGGGCTGTCCTTTTCTATATTTGTCACTTTCTGTAATACTTTGTCAGCATAAGCAAGCAATGGCTTTGCTCATCCCAGAGCCCTCTGGTGTCCTCCTTGAATCACAGAACCAGTTAGGTTGGACAAGACCTGTAAGGTCACGAGTCCAACCACTAGCCCCACTCTACCATGTCCACCACTAAGCCACAGCCCCAAGCACCACATCTATATGGCTCTTAAGCACAACATGTTACAAGAAGCATGAAGTTTGTCCACTGCTGGTAAGAGCTCCAAGCCACAATAATCGAGTCAGGCAGAGATGGACAGGTGTTTTCAATGTCTCACCTGGACGATATCTGGACAGTAGCTATGTCCTTATGTCTGCCCCGATCTAAAAAGCTACCACACTCTTCAGAGCTTCATCTTTTTTGAGGTCACTTCTGGTTTTCAGCTTCAGAGACAATTAAAAGCTCAGAAAGCTCATGGAAATCAAAGCGCTGGAGATGCTTATCCTGCAATCTCAGTTATTCTACATAACTGAACTAAGCAGGTTTTCTCTCAGAGACCTCCACCTTGGCAGTGGTTCACCATTTTGTCCCCAGAGAAGTCTAGCCAATGCCTACTTCAAAGTACAGAGAGAAAGGAACCGAGAAATGCTAAGGAATCAAGATGCAGCAACAGATTAACATTATTTATTACTTTGCAAAGGATTTTTCCCGTTCAGTTGGGTGTCTGAAGCTGACAAAGCCCTGAGCTTCCAGAGCAGTGTGGCAGCGCTGGCAGCTAGAAGCACAAGGATTTCCAGTGCATATCTGAAACACCCCGAGAAACGCCTGGGCTACCCACCACACCTGATACCCTGCTTCTTTAGCATGGCCTATAGATCAGCCTCGAGGAAACGAGACTTGGTTTGTTTTAATACCTACTGACTGAGCATACTACTAAGCATATAACTCTTGGGCTTAAATCATTCTGTGACTGAAAAGAAGCTCTGTCTAATAGTTCATCAACACTGTAACCACATCAGTATTTTCCAGTTTCCATCTGTTATCTGCAATAAAATTATAGCAGGTCAATTGAGCTACTGAAGATACAGTGATTATTATTTCTTCAACTTCTACTGGCTGCATTTTGAGGTAGTTTTGTATCTATCCCTTATTTCTGAGTAATTATTTCTCTAGTAATTTTCTAAGCTGTATACCAGACTGACTTTTATCTGCACCTTATCTGACTTGTTTTACGCTTCTCACATTGTTTTACACTTATTTACACTGCTTTCAACCAGTTTCTCACCTTAAATATGGTTTCCAGTTACATCTTTGGGGAATGTGGTGCTTCAGCAGACAGAGGAATCCAGTTATTTGAGAAAAGATATTGAAACAACGCTCAAAAACAACAAGGTGAACATCTCCCCACGTCTATGTATTCTAACTAAAGGTTTAGCTGACGTCCACTTCAACTGGTATGTAAACCAGAGATAATTCCCACTACCCTTTCAACGACTGCTTAATCCATGCTTTAAAAACTACGGCCCTGAAGACATCAGCAATTGCAAACAGCAGTTGAATTACCACGATTCACCAAGTTACTGGTTTTGTGCAACCACACACAACCCTGCCCCAAAAGTGAAGTGTTCTGCTTTATCCTCGGTGGTAGGGATTTAAACTGAAACACTCTCCCTGCCAGGGGCTAGCTGAAGGCTTTGTCATCAGTTTCCACACCCGACCCGGCATATATTACAGGAGTCTCAGTACCTGGGTGTTGCACTAGACAAGAGTTCCCTGTTCTTTATAAATCACACAGTAGTAACCAAGCATTAATTGCAGTTTGATTTATAGTGCATTTCTGCATAACACAAGGTATCTTCACATTTTATTATCATCAGAGTATCTCTGATGGCTCAGTTTAACAACAAGCTTCATCCTTGGCACACAGCAAGTTTAGAATTGGAAATCTGGAATTTCCTCATATTGGAAATGCGTTTGGTGTTTGAAGCAGGAGTCTGAACTCAGGATACCTGGATTTAGTTTCAGATTTTGTTGCATACATTTGGGTAATTCTTTCCAGTGTCTCTCAGTTTCCTTTCAGTGCTCACATGATAGTGAGTATCTCAAACTTTAAAGTGGATCTGAGATCCCCACACAACGGAAGCTCTATAAACATGAAATACTGTTAATAATACACTCTTGTTTAATACGCATAATAAATGTTTCACAATCTTGACATTGGCTTACACTCATCTGGTGTTTAACTGGCACACAAAGCAAGATCACAGCCCCAATTCATTAGGCGTAACAGCGGCTGGTGACAGCACAGTCCCTTTTATGGGAATTAAATTGAAGTAAACAATTTAAAATATGCTGTAAGTCCCTCCTGGACACTCGATTAGCAGGGAGACACTAAGTATCATCTGTCCATCATGGAAACCAGGCAGCTGTGCACAATTAGGCTTTCAAACATACTGAAGTGAAATCACAGCTCAGTGCAAACACATTATGCAGTCATTAGCACACTTACTCCACAGAAAGGTAATAAAGCAGCTCTGATTAGCATGCTTTGATGCATTAATTTCATTTTGGTGGGGGTTTCTTTGTTGTTTTTTTGGGCTACTTTTTTATTTAATAGCATTTCACAGAGTAGGGAGCCATTGTACAAACACCACAGAACACCACTTTCAGCTTTGCTCGCCGTTGGGAGCCAGGGATGCGCACAAAGTGAGTTTCCAGAAAGTGCACAACCCAGTATCCAGCTGTCACTGTCTGCTTTAGAAACTTACAAGACAAGCCTTTTCCAAAAGGACCGAGCTCCAAGGGAGATTAGTTGAAACTCTTTAATTGGTTTGGCTCCATAAGCATGATAGATTTTTTTCTGTTTACATTTTCAGAAGATTTTGATTTACAAATTCTGTTTTGTGTCTTCCTCCTCGAGGAGTTAGCACATTTTTCAGCCTCCATGGAAATAATCTTCCCGAAGGAAACGAGATGTGCCAAATACTGACTGAATTATATACAAAATATCCAGCTTTTATTCCTTAAGTAAAATTCCACTTCCTTAAGAAAAAATCGAAACCTTTCAATCTTATCCATGCAAGATGGTGCAGAAAACAACGGTTACAGAATTAAGAAAGGACAGGTATCGAACTCGTCAAACGACACGATGCAGTGGCACAAGCAGTTCGTGGAAAGATCCAGAACAGCAGCTGGTGAAGGGAGGAAGGGAGGACTCTCAACTTGAAAAAAAGTAGATAAACTACGGTATGGTGGCAGGTGTTAGGCGAAGGATGGAAAGCATGTGCATTGTCACAAGTCTCACAGATTTCCTATTAGGTGCTGCGGGTCTGTCTTTTTAATCATCCAATCAGTGCAAAACATATTAAAATGAACACAATCATTTCTATTTTCTTTAAGGTTGTGTTCAATTACCTACTGTGAAGAACAAATGGTTTCCACTGAACCATATTGGCTTTTAAGTACTTAAGCTCCAAAGTGATAATTTTCCCATGCTAATTAAATGCAGTTGGAAACAATTACAGAAAAAAACCCCCAACAATATCAACAAGCTCTATGGAAAAGAGTTTGAACTGGAAAACAGTTTCTCTCCAGTATTTCTCCATCAGCATTGTCTACAGACAATTCTTAGGTGTCAATATGGTCCATGAACAAGGCTAAAAGTCGTCCCAAGAAAAAGCTGTTTATAAATATACACTGCTGTTCCACTAAGCTTCTCATGCTTATTAGGAACATTAATTATCACGTGTTCTCCTAGAAATTGAAACTTACACAGATGAGATTATTTCTGAAGTATAGAGCCTGCTGATCCCTGTTCTGCAGAGACATTAATTATCAGGAACTGTCACAACAAGTCCAACTGGTGATATAGCTTATGCAGATTTCCTTCACGTACTCTCCGAAGGACAGAGAATTCCCTTACTCCTGCCTGGCTTGCTGTGTTAGTTAACAACACTACAGACAGAGGCAGCTTAAGTACCAAGTTTTTACTTGAGGGGTTTATTTTGTAAACCCAAAAATACGATGAAGAAAACAAACAAACAAACCAACCCCAACCTTCCTCTTTTGGCCTTTTTCCTGTACAGCAGCACACCTAAAGATACTGGGATCATGCAAACAACTGAATCTGTAAAACCTTGTTAAGAGAGAGAATGCAGGTTCCTCTAAGTGAGGGGTGATGTTTATCTGCTGTGTTGACACGTTACACTGCATGAAGTAATTCACTGTCTCACAGTGCATAGAAAGGGGGGTTGGGGCTCCCTCTTTTCAAGGATATTGATTACCCTGTTAGAAAACACAAAAAACTGTACTACTGTGCATGCTCCTACTCTCAAAGCATCAACCTTCTAATCAGTTTAAAGGAGAGACCCTGAAGAGTTTCTGACATTTACCATTTTGCAAATAGGACCCACTTATGTCTCATACCTGTTGCCATTTCAGACACCTAAAAAGCACCATTGATAGCTATGTAATCAGGTCAGATCCTACAAAATTCTTCTTTTATAGCTCTTTTCAGAAGATGCACCAGGATGGATATGGTTTTCCAGTTCAAGGAAGGGCATCTGGTTTTTAAATTATATTTGGGACCAGACTTTTAATTTATCAAATAAAATCAATTCAAGGCAGGAGAAAATCCGGGGGAAATCCTGAGCATTTTTGTTGGTTTACTCTTAATTCCCTTCTTCTCAAGTTACTCCTGCTCATGGGGACCACCCCTGAGGATTTTAAGATATAAGGATTCCTCAGTCCTGACAAGTCTAAAGACTTGCTAATTTCAGACCAGCTCTGCAGTCAGCACTGCAAAAACAACATTTCCAGACGTTTAGACACCAGGTTCTCCTTAAGGCTCCAGAAACACTGGGATCTATGTTCTGATGACAGCCCCAAGATGTCATGGACCTAGACGGTTTCAAAATCTAACTCCGATTCAAACTCAGAGAACTTCCAAACTTCAGTACTTTGCTCATGACCACAAGCCTAGAAAGCTTCCCTCATGACTCCTCCAGAGCCCCAGATC
This sequence comes from Actenoides lindsayi, assembly GCA_025331215.1. NCBI lineage: Eukaryota > Metazoa > Chordata > Aves > Coraciiformes > Alcedinidae > Actenoides > Actenoides lindsayi. Next base: position 58,577 of record WTSP01024643.1, on the reverse strand, counting down.
AGAAGATATGAGAGTCCTGCAGCAATCCACTTCCATTTAACACTGTTTCTATGAAAATCCTGTCTTTGACTTAGGAAAATCTTGGAGTATTTGATATATATTTCCTTTTACAAATAACAATAAAATCTTTTAAAAGTAAATTTGCTTTGCTGAAAATGTTTCTTTTGCAACAGTCTAATACCAATTCTGCTTTAAACTGAGTTTCTCTGTCCCTTTTACAGCTTAACACACAGTTAAAGAAGGAAAACTGACCTGCTTTGTGTGAACCTGCTTTGGCAGGGGGGCTGGACGAGATGATCTCCAGAGGGACCTTCCAACTCCTACCGTGCTGGGATTCCATTATTCTGTGAACATTAGAAGGAAGGTAAGGGATCAGTTTTAGACAAGGGAAGGATGTAAGGCTACAAAAAAAGTCACTACAGTGTCAAAACAAACGGTAGATTTCATTTTACACTGTTCTCTAAGAGTTTTTCTCACAGTGCAAATATAATCTTGTTAAGATTATATAGCAAGTCCTTTGGCATTTTAAATTCAAACACTTCCATTACTACGTTGCACGTGATTCCAGTACAAACTTATTACAAATAGTTCCAATTAGAAGAATCTATTTTTCCTGATATTCATACATCAGTAATTTTAGTCCATGCTTATACTTCTTTGACCTGTTTTTTTTCGGTTTCACCAGAAAAGATTCTCTTCCCCTCCAGATCATCCTCATTTTGTCCTTCCATTCTTAGTGATGGGGAAAATTAGCAGAGTCATGACAGACATTCTCTCAGTAACAGCTACCTGCTTTTTATGCGCATGCATTATTTTCAAAGCCATCTTTCATTTTTTCTCCTTTCATATTTTTACTTGTCCTCTCTGGAGAAAAAATAATCTGTAGACTGGTAAATATTTGGAAAGTGTTTGTCAGTTTAGCCGTAGAACAATTGTATTATGACCAGTGAGACGTAATGATAAAGTTCACGTAGCCATTGTATTTTAATACGATTGCAATTCACACTCAGAGTTTAATACCACACTGGTAAGAATAGATTTCTGAAGTAAACAACATATTTAACCTTATTCTTTACAGAATGTAGGTTCATGTCTGAAAACCTGGTCATTATAATTTCAGTTTAAATGAGATTTCCAAATGCATCAAAAGTTTTCTAAGCTGAAGCAATGTCAACAGAAACGTAATTTTTCTACAGAAAAAATTGTCCTTCAGAATGTCAATTTCTACCCTTTGCAAGTTAACATAGAATTACTCCTTCTTTCACATCTGTAATAGCTCATTTTTTGCTAAACAGTGTAGTGTGGCTTAATAATTTTTCATTTAAACTTATTTTTTCATCCCAAATATTTACTCAAATCACAAGAGTGGAAAAACACGAGCGCTCCAATTCAGATTGTTCATTGGATTAAAAATACTCAAGGAAATTTGAGTGCGCTGTGAGAAAGAAAACTCCATTTTGGAGTAGAAGCAATGTACAGAAAACACTTCTCCTGCTGAACATATAGACTTGTTTGAAAAAATACACAATAAATACACAAAAGGAAAATTAGCACACAATTAATAAACAAAACACCCTGCCTCCCTTCTTCAGTACAACAACATGCTCTGTTCCTTGCCTGAAGTATTTCTAGTTGCAAATGCAAACGTGCTTCTCCTAGGTATTTATGCAGCAGTGCAACAGCAGGGGAGCTGCAGTTGCCTTACGCATCCACCACTACAAAGCTGCGCGGTGTCCATTCTTCCGACCCAGACACTGTTAATGCACAGGCCAAAACCTGAAACAAGGTTACATATTACACTCTTGAAATCTTTTTAGGGGATTTTTGTTCTTTCCCACATAGGTCATCTGTGAACTATGAACTGCATAGCTTTAGTAGTGCTAGTGTGAGGGATATATACTAGTGAGAAATGGTCGTTGATTATATTAATCTTTACAGCAAGCCAGTGTGACTCCCAGTCTACCGTAGTCTCATCAAGAGACCTCTGAATGTTACTATTTTTATTTTTTGCTCAGAATTTGCATTTTCTTTACTGCTGAATTCTTGTTTCACAGCAGCTAATTAAAAAACCCCAAAACTGTCTTGCTTTCCTGTTTCCATTAGGCACACACATACTTGACTGCTGGAATGGCAGGAATTCCAGCAGTACAGTGAGATTGTGAGCAGAGGCAAAGGAATTTGACAACTAGACCTGGTTTTGTTCTCCTTCCTTGCGTCAGGTCATTTCAGAAAGTTCTGGTTTGCATATTCATTGGGTGTACCGGGTCTACATCAAACATTTCTGAGGGTGAATATCAAGTGTGTACGAGACCACAGAGTGGAAATACATGATTGATGTTTTGCTACTGTGCCAGCGTGATCTGAAGTACGCATGCTACGCTGAGCGATACTAGTAGGGATCAAGCAGGGAGCAGTTCTCAGCCAGAGGTGATGCAGATATGCAGCACACTTGAATCTCCTTCACTCACACTAAAAAGAGTGGGGTTTGTATTTTTTTAAGAAGAGAAAGCCCAGCTGGACATAAAGTCATGTAAGGTAATTAGAAAGACATGGTATAAAATTTAACAGCTTCACTCAATTATAGAAATCTGGACAAGATTTTGAAAACAACAATGGTGACTAATGATTATTATAAATAATCATCCTAGATACTTCTAGAATATTTTAATAGAGTTTCATGGTCTTTTCCCTTTCAGATTGCCAGTTTCAAGGTTTATTGCATTGTGAAGTCAAGGACAATGTTAAAATTCAGAAACTTAATACCTTTGTTAGCCCTATTCAACAGTGTGTGTTTACCTTAAGCACATATGTACAAAATCAATAGGGCTGAAAGATTTTGCTAATCTTCTTGAAATGTTCTAAAGTGCTTTTTAAAATGCAAATAAAAGAGGTCCTTCATCAACGCCAGAACAAGAGTCAGTGCAATGTTTTACATCAACACAGCTCATAACCGATCGATCTTCCCCAAGAATGACACTTCCAGTGGAACAAAAAAGGATTATTTGGAACCGTGATACCTATTGCTGTGTTCGAACTGACACATAAGGAGATTATTTTATTTTAACCCCCATTGGCAACTGTGCCACCATGTCACTGCAGATCAGCCATGCTGGGATTTAGTTTCATGCCCCTAAGATAAATTTCATCTCTTATATGACAAAACAGTAAAAAAGAGAAATCAGCTGGCAGAATGTCTGACCTACATGGCAAGTAAACTCCCATCAAGTCTTCACTGAGACTCAATGCCAAGACCTACATTAGCTCTACCCACCCATGTAGGATTTCTGGTATCTTGCAGCTGGAATTATATGACCGTACAATTTCTACCTTACTGTGCTGATAATCCACAAAGGTGCTAATAACTTCTGCATTTTTGCAAGTTCTAGAAAAAAAACATTTCCCTGGATTTGTCACTGTTGCTTAACTTGCACTCAAGGTAATCCTTTGGCATTCAGAGGAAGAATAATATTTCACCCATCGTTCTTAGCAGAGGTCAAGCTGTATCATGCAAGGGATAGAATTACTCATTTTAATAGAGAAAGTTAGGAAATGGATATTTGTTCATTTTGCCAAGACTAACTTGAAAGTGCCTGCTACTTGAAGAAGTGACAGAAATGAAGGGGAAAAACTAACATGTTTATGCAAAGTTATTCAAACAGTTTTGAAAGTGCCTTTCCTATGTCCTGGTAACTTTCATTTGAGAAAGGAGCAGGATATAGATTAAGGAAACTGAGGCACGCAAAGGTCAGATGGTTTTGGACCAATGTGCAGGCCTGCTCCCTGGAGGGAGCGGAGCGAGGCACTGCTGTGGAGATGAAGCCCGAAGCTGGTGTAGCAGCAACTCGAGCTTTGCTCACCGGTTCCAGCTGAAAATCTCAGGGAGGTTGAGGGAGAGAAATCACTATGACAAAACATTGCAGAATTATTATTTTTTAAAACAAACCAACAAAAAAATCAGAGATGCACACATACATATTAAAAGGAAAGAGTATTTTATAGTTTGCATATTGATTTGCCATGGGCAGGGGGTTGGACTAGAGGACCTTTGAAGGTCCCCTCCAAGCTCTGATTCTATGACTCTGTGAACTTCTTGCCTACCACCAGCTGACTTGCTGGGGCTCAAAGTGAGAAATAGAGAAGGGCTCAGCGATAGACAAGCCATTCATGTGTTATCAACACTGTAAAGCACAGAAGCACAGGGACCTCTACCAAGGAAGTTATCTCTACCCCAGGAAAGACCTGGTTCGCTGACTTAGTTGTGATCCACAGGCATCAAAGACCTTAAAACCACTAGATTTTAAGGTAGTTAGACCTATGATTATTCAAAATTCTTCTATTTAGGAGAAAGAACTCCTGCTAATGTATGTATGTATATGAGAAACATTATATATCGATAGGAAGGATAAAATTCCAGAATTCTGCTGGCAACTTCATAAACCAAAATGTAAAACAACATCCCAAACCAAGCCCTACGTACAACAATGAAACAAACCCTCCCTTCTCAGAAAAAATGAATAAACTACTATGCTTCTTGTAAATTCAGTAGGGTTAATCTATGATCTCTACAGTTGGAAAACAAACAGTTTTCAATAGATTTCTATTAAAATTAAGGAATACACAAGATACTATTACCATAAGTTGCCTAGAGAAGTGGGAGTGGGTGAGTTTGTTTGGTTTATATTTTCTCCTCTTTGGCAATTGGGAATAAGATTATTTATGTCTGCATAAAATATAAATGAACTGTAACATTCTTATAAATAACAAAATTCTCAAAGGCCTCTCAACAAATTGCCTACAAAATGCAATTCTTAGAAACCAGTAGATTAGTAATATATGCCTGGCTCCTATGGGATTTTCTGCTTGGCGGTTAATTTAAAACTTTTGTCCCCCCAAGAAAAAAAAAAAATAGAGAAAGAAAAAAATGCCTAATATATCTCTGTTGTGCCTGGAAAATAGGTCTGCATGGTTTGGAAACAACCTGATAGAGAAAAACAGTTGGCTTGCATGAGGGCATCATGTAATCAACACTACATTAATGCAAGTGAGAAATACAATCATTGCATTACAAAACTTTGGCCAACAATAGTATTTATCAGGATGGCATACTGCCAAAAACCACATTTGTGGTAGCATAGTTTTTTGTTCAGTTCAGAAGGTGAGAAGGCAGGAAGGAAGGAAGGACAGCTAAGAAGATGTTGCTTTCAAGTCCCTTACAGCAGCCCTGAAGCAGTTAGATGATGGATTCAATGACTTCAAGCTGGAAGAGGGTAGATTTAAATTAGAAATTAGTAAGATTTTCACTCTGATGGTGATGAGACACTGGCACAGGTTGCCCAGGGAAGCTGTGGATGCTCCATCACTGGATATCTTCTGTACTATGTTGAATGGGGCTTTGAGCAGCCTGGTCCAGTGGGAGCTGTCCCTGCCCACAGCAAGGGGGCTGTAACTAGATGATCTTTAAGGTCCCTTCCGAACTGAACCATTCTAAGATTCTGTGCTTCTATGGTTCTGTGGTTCTATGATTCTGTGTCTATGAGTCTATGATAAGGAGGAGAGGAAGAAAAATACTTATGAAAAATATTTACTGGCTATAACAAATATGCACTCTTCCCCTGTCTGTCTTGCCCAAAAGAAGGGGAAAAAAAGGCACTAAGAATAAATAGCTGATTAAGTGGGAGTCTCTTTGAACACAGTTCTACCTAAATATATCAAGAACTATGGACCAAAGAAGCCAATTATAATTAATTGCACCACTGTAAGGCATATAACTGGAAAAGACCCTTGACATTAGTCACGTTCTATTCCGTGTTGCTTTGAAATTACTTCAGCAGATGAGTACTTACACCAAGAGCTGAACAATGTTTTAAAATCTCCATGTACACCTCATCCTAGAATGATGATGTGAATATAATATATTACTAATTTACATCAGCATTTTTCTTTCGCAGCTTAAGAAGGAGGAAGAAATTGTGCACTAGGAAATGAAACAGTTTTATCTGGTAATTAAGACACCATATTTTTTTCACACTTAATAATCATATTGTTCCTGCTGTTTTATCACCAAAATTAATTCCACATTGATGCAACATTTTCTAAAAGGACCACCTCACAAGGCACCCTTTTTCAGAGGCATTACAGTACAAAATGGAACAGGATTGGTAGATCACAGATTGTAAAGAGAAGTGAAAAAATTGTAACTCTCATCCATGCTATCAGCACTCTTGTGGACACAGAGCACTATAAACAACACCTCACCCACACAAAAAATAAAAGTCACAATCTTATCGCTTTCATTTGCTGCACATGTACATTTAAAAAAAAAAAATTATTATTGAGGGGTAATTCCGATTTCTTTCTGACCGGCCAGTCAGGAATTCATCTCTATTGTGAAAGTCAAGCTGTAAGACTTCAAAATGTTCCTTTTGAGAGTTGGGTTCTGCTTTCATGGGTATCCCTGTAGGTTTCTATGTTTAGATAGTTGGTACAGTATTTCTTGACAAAAGTGTAAAATGAAGACATCCTTTTGATTCATAAATCAACAACTTTAATAACATGATAAAGTCCATGTTCCCCTGATCTTATACTGCCAGTGAAGTACAAGGAAGGGACCACAAGGCATCTTCTGTATAAGCACTGACTAATAATAAGCTTTACAATTTTAGAGTGTTGCAAATTCAGTAGTGCTTGAGTAAACAAAGGCAACGTTTGTTATTGAACTTGCTTCTGGATTAAAAATTTTGACAGAACAATAGAATGATGTACAAAAATTCTAATGAAATAAAGAAAAATAGGGTAGCCAAGGTATTTATTTTTCAGTTGATTTACAAGAAAAGACATCAGTGAAAGAGATGAAACACTGATACTGTGTTTTAATAATACCTTAGAATTGTCTGGGGGAGACTGAAATAGGCATATTCATAAATACGTTCTTCACAGGGCTCATTAACTATCATCTTATCAGACACAGTACTCACAACGTTATAGGAACAATCTGAAAATGTTCGTATTTCTTACAAGTTAAATAAGATTTGCTTATGAACAACTTAAGCCAAAATGGGAATAAACCTTAAATAAGTATTGAATTCTTTGTCTGAATGTATTCAGCCTGAAAGAAAAACACGACTTACAGTGTTTAGATTTGTTGGGCAAACTGGAAGGACAAAAATAGGTGAAAACACATCTGGGCAGAAGTTTGAAGCACATGGATAACTTACTGTATGGATCCTGTTTATGAAGTATTGAGTAAGGCCAGCAAGAAAGAAAATGCACGGGGTAACCCAGTTATTATATGACACTCTAACTGCAGCACTGAGCTCTAGAAAATACTAGACTGTAAAGAAAGAAAAATTCTTACACTGTCAAAAAAGTGCAGAATGTATCTACAAAAGCTGAAGATGTAGAACTGTAAATAAGAAATGCAGGAGGTGTGGATTTTTTTTTTTTTCCAAGAATAGCTGTAAAGATAGAAAAGCCTCTGATTTTATTTGACATATGTCAGTAACATAAAAAAGCCCAAATAAAAGAGACAATCATCATTCATGAAACGTCAGTCTGCTCCAGGCACACTCTGTGAAAGGACTCACATGCACTAGGAGTGAATATCTACTTATGGTGAACTTCAGCTTAAAATATTTTCAAATTACTTGAATACCAAAAAAAAAAGTACTTAAATTCTTTGAAAAATCTATCTTGATAATGTCTTATGCCCAGAAGTAGTAGTTAAATGGTGGAAAAAGAAAACAGTTAAGCAGTAATAAAGCTAAATATCTGAATAAATGAAGTCTAGCTTACGAAAAAGGCTGGAAGAAATTGCACAGCTGATAATCTCATTAAGAATATTACTGTAGTTATGAAGAGTATAACATAATGTCTAGAAGTATCTGAAAACCAAACTCAAAATTTATATATATGTTCATTCACTGAGCCATTAACTGGTTGACCTTCACCTACTGCATTGAATCAACTGTGAACTCCAGAAAAATCTGCAACACTTGGATTCCTTTCAGTAAAAAACACTCTCAGTGACACTTCTCATCACTGTGTTGGTGTTTAGATAACATACACTCTGTTTGCTTACAGATGCAACTACTTTCAAAATCTGAATTATCTACTTAAAACTCATTCAGCTCAGTCACTACTTCCTTTCTCAAGGACACACACGGAAGTAAGAGATAGAAGAGTTTTTATTCTGTCAAAACTGTGGTAATGAGGAAAATGTTGGGGTTCATTTATCTTTCACCTATGTTGCGTTGATCCCTTTCGTCATCACAATTCAAATAGATTTTTGATGCTACTGGAAATTAATATAACAAATTGACAGATCCACAGATTACATAATTTCTTACAGTCACTACCTATTGTATAGAAATAGAAATATATTAAGATCTTATCTCTAAAGGTATCGTAAAGAAAAAAATCCATTCTGACATCAAAAAGGATCTCAATGAGCCTACAATCCAAAGTGATCAAATAATCAAGTTTGTTTTGCTTTGTTTTTTAATTGAAGTGTTGTTAGCTGTACTTGCCATAGCTTAGGACAGGATAGGTGAAATCATGATTTGATTATGAATCTTACTGGGACAAGTGTACAGAGAGATGTGAGGAACGTCAAAGATGCATAAATGTTTTTCATACGCAAATTGAACTAATTTTCTTAGGAACTAGGCTCAGTCCATCGTGAGGCCTCTTGCTATCATCACTGAAAGGCTGTGGTGACTAGGAGAGATTCCTTATGACTTGAAATTTTCAAAGGCAAAGATGACAATCCAAGGAACTGCAGGTCAGTCAGACCCACCACCTGAAGCAGATGACATGTGAGGAGAGGTTGGGAGAACTGACCTTGTTTCATCTTGAGATAAGAGAGAGAGATCTTGGTGTTTCTTCAGCTACCAGATGGAAAGGTTAGAGAAGATGAAGTTAGATTCCTCTTGGAAGTGCACTGGGGTGGGACAAAAGGCAGTGGACACAGACTGAAAGGCAGGAAATGCTTATTAGAGAGATATCGAACGGTCACAATAAGACTGACCAAACATCAGAACAGGCTGCTCGGGAAACTTTTGGAAACTTTGTCCTTGAAGATATTTCAGACCTGATGGAAAGGCCCTGAGCTACCTAACTTAAATTGTCTCCACTTTTAATGGCAGTTTGGGCCAGACAACCAGCAAAGGTCCTTCCAACTTGAGTTTTCATAGACTGCACCGAGTCTATGGCACAAACTGGCTTTCAGTTCCAGTAATGTAATTGGATGACTAGTGAAGAGCATTTCTGCATTTAATCAGCTTAATTCTCTGTTTCAAAAGGTTAAATATACACAATGGAACATTCAGTCTGTTTTCTAGAAAAGATTGGTCTGTGTAATTTTAGAAATTTGGTACATTTTCTTTATATTTATTGAATAACTACCAGTCGCCCTGGGCTGAAATACAGCCAAGGTGTCCTCCCAGACTGAGTCACTATATAGTTGTGGCAACACATCTTTAGAGAGGGACGCATTCTTTCAATGGTGTTCTGTAACTTATTGCTGTAGATAAAACAGTCATGAGCACCAGGGGAATGATCCAAAACTTACTGAAACTCATACTCTTTCAGACTTCATTAATGTCAGTTGATCTGTTAAGTCTTTATAACATGTTCAAAATCTTGAATACCTTGAGTTTGGTGGCCCATGTGATTCAATGTAGCACTCAATCTACTTTATTTTTCTTGTCAGCAAATACAGTCAATGAACGTCATAAATCTTTTGTTACTAAACTGTCTATTGATATTTTCCCTAAAAGGTATAATTAATTGTAATTTATCGATGTGCTGTAAATCAATGCATAGGCAGATATTGTTAAATGAAAAAAAAAAATAATGGTGATTTAAAGAATGTTAATTAATTGGGGAAAAAAAAAGGCAAAAGCAATGAAACCATAAAACCATTTGTTCATAATGTCCAGTGTCTCGTCAGCATGTTTCTTATTCCAGAAGAGAAAGTTAGTTTACCAGTCCTTGAACTGATTTTGTTTCCTGTACATTCCTGAACATCTGTAGGTGAATTGAATTAATTAGCTCTTGGCCTGAAAATCTAGATTGCTGCAAGGTAGTGACTTCAGAACAAGATGGATTTTAGACCTTTTGTTTCTCTAACACTCTTTATCCAGCAATTAAGACATCCATCACTTGTCTATCAAGGAGAAAAAAAAAAGTGAATATTCTTACACTTAGATCAGGCCTAGATAAGCAAACAATTGAAAATTCAGTTTGAACGGAGCTGACGACTAGAATTCTTTCCCCTGGATGTTTATCTCCAGGGCAATATATGGGAAAAGAATAAACAAATGTACTACTTAACAGTGGGGACACTGCACTTTGAGAGAGTTCATTGTAGAGTATACAGTCATTTTACTCAAGGCTTGTAAGTAAAGAAGATAGTCAAGGAAGCCTTGAGATCGTCAAGCAAGTCTCGCGAGTTGTTACTGTCCTTTGCTCTTTTGCAATCCAGGCTTTTCCTGAGGATACTGCCTCTTGTTAACAACCCTTCAGTGTCTGCAGATGGTTTCTTATTTGTAGGCCTTCTGTTCTTTCCCTGCTTTGTTTTCCATAAACCCGCCATTAGATTAAACTAATGTCATTATACAACAGCCCTTTCTACACCATTCACAAACTGTTACAGAGCAGATCTGTTTCTGCCACATCCAGTGCCTCTCTGGAAGTTACCAGGAGTCTAACTTTCTCTTACTGACATTAAAGGACAGAGGGAGATTGAAAACAGAGTATAAGGAGAACAAGATGAAAACAAGAACAAAAGCAAGTGCTGCATGGCAGAGAGCACACTGTTCTGGTATTTCAGGAGGCCAGCCTGCAGCTCTGATTTCAGTGAAGCCACGCGATGGGGTTGGACTCGATGATCTCCAGAGGTCCCTTCCAGCCCCTACCATTCGCCGATTCTATGGCTGTAGTGTAATTCCCAGAAACACCTTCTAGGTCAGATATCCCAGACACAGAAAATAGGACAGACTTTGCAGATTGCAATGTGTTAGGTAGGACAGTTGATTCTGAGAGTGGATTTTGCAGGGGAGAAAACCTCAAGAAAATAAAATCCTACCATTTAGCACAGGTTAGTGTGAAGTGACTCCAGTGAATACCAATGACACTTCTGCATTATTATTTCAAAGCACACAGGAAATTCCACGCCAGGAAGAATGCTGCAGAAGCCCCGATGCGTGCAAACGGCAGCTGTCTGTGGTTCCTCGCACTGAACACTGAGTTAGAGGAGTAGGAATGAAACAAGCTCAGGAGTGAAAGCAACTCACTGGAAAAATGAAAGCTACTACTCCTGGTAGTTCAATTGTACTGTCTCTGCTTCAGGAACTAAAATATCTCCTGCCTGCAGCACAGTCACTGAAGATATACAAATGGCTGACAGAAGAGCTCAGACATTACAGTCTGCAGGTCTGGTACCTAAAGTAATAATCCAGAATTATCTGCCTAAGGTTTAATTGATTGTTCTAACTCATCAGTATAATGCAGCTTGACTGCCTCAGCGCAAAGGAGAAAGCAGCATAAACAAGAGTAGTGCTGAAGATGAGAGGTGATGAGAGCAGTGGTATAAAAGATCACGTCTCCTACCTGATCTGGGGAGAAGGAAAGGAATGTCAGACCCCTGATTTATGATGGAATCTGGTGATCCAGTGATATCCACAGGCTGCCCCTTTGCCCTTAACACCTTGCCCATGCTTCTTTGTCTGCATGTGAGATGAACAGATTGCTATAAAATTCTGCATATTTTGCTCATCATTGTAATGTAAAAGTAGCGCGACAGTTTGGGTGGCTGCCAAGCCTTTGTAATTAACACTTTGAGAGGTTTGCTCCATTCTGAGGACTTACACCTTACAGATCTTCTGTAATGGCCCTTTCAGCCATATGCACACTTCAAAAAAATATAGTTTTGCAATGGAACACCTTATACTTGAAAAGTGACTGCTAGCAAAAAGGAAAACCATGCCAGATATAAATCTAAGGATTTCCTGTTCGTTCGATTATTACCAGCCAGGTTAGACTGACAGTCCTTCTGCAACTGGCTTCAGCCTTCCCTGCCAGAATGGGTGGAGAGAGGCTGCCAAAAGCTGTGTCATCCTCTTTATGCAAACTCATGAACAGGGAAAGAACAACGAAAGTATAAATATTTATCTAGTCCATAAGATACTTCTAGAGATGTATTTTTCAGGTATGTTATACAGGAGAGAAATGAACAGCTAAGATAGCTGTATTTAAGGCATCTCATATTGCAAGTGACTGACAAGCGTAAAACTATAGGATGATCATGGGGATGGGATTTACATGTGGACAAGTATTCAGAATTTAATGACAACCAGTGAAGTCAGAATTTACAGCTGATGTGAAGATATCATGACATTAGATACCATTTTAGAGAGGAAGTCAAACCAGTTTTTCTGGATTTTAGTGAGTTATTTGTGTTATTTGGAGCACAAAAAGACTCGTTTTTCACATAGAAGAATATAGCAAATAATTCAGCAGTTCTCACAGGACTTGGAGAGCTTTTTATTAAATAAAAAGTATTAACGATATGAGTGCTCTGACTTGGAAAGCACTTTACCATAATGTTAAAAACAAAACGTGATTGAAATATTCCCATTACAACGGGCACTAGTCCCAGTCTAACCGGCAAAGGCACGAGGAGGCTGAGGGCTTCAGGGGGACCCACAGCACCTGCTCTGCCTCTGGGGAAGGTGCAACCAGACTCTTCACAGAGGTACCTGGAGGGAGGATGGGATACAGTGGACAAAAATTGAAACAGAAGAGGTCCAGACTGGATGGAAGAAGAACATTTTCCTCTGTGAGGACAGTGGAGCAATGGAAGAGGCTGTCCAGTGAGATTGTGCTGTCTCCATCCTCAGAGGTTTTCAAGCTCCTGCTGGGTCAAGCCCTGAGCAACCTGGTCTGACCGCAGTACTGTGAGCAGAAGGTTGGACAGAGACCTCCTGAGGCCCCTTCCAGACTGAATTATCCTATCAGCCCATAACATCTTTTATCTTAAAGCATACTGCAGCTATTAGAGAACTCTTACCACAGCCCTATAGACAAGAAAAGGAAAGAAAGGGACAATGCTGGAAGTATTAAGCATGATTTAGTTCAAAGAGAGATCTCTTTTTCCAGCTGATAAGAGATGGGTAAGGATAAAGACATACACACATACACACACACACAAACTAATTTCTTCTGAATGGTGACTGGAAATTAGAGGTGTAGAAAACAAATTTCTCTTTTAGAAAATAATTCATCACCATGAACCCCAGAATACCAAGTTTTGGTATTATAAAACAAACTTCCAAATTCAAATTAAACATCATGCTTATTTTTATTTTTGGCTCTGATAAATTTTGAACATGATGTTGAATTTTATTTTATTTTTTTCTGTTAGAAATAAACTACGGGAGCCTTGAGCCAACAACATTTTGTCCCTTCCTAGAAATTGTACTGGAAGCTATCTATAATCATGGGGTACGTGCCCAGCCAGCTCTGATCTCCTGTCACATACTGAATCCCTCAAAAAAATGTGCTCATGTCAAACTGCTTATGTGTCATGATTACACCAATGGTTATCATTACACATATAATTTATGTTTAAATGGTGATTATCATTCTTCAAAATTATTTTTCAAATTGTGATAAAATCAAGGTTCAAGCATCAGTGAGCTGTACTGTGACAGCTTACAGAAGAAACCAAGATTTGTAAAAGTAACACAAAGCTTGTTCATACAAAATAAAACAGAATACAGAATACTCATTAAATTCCTTCAAACTCTTACTGTATTGATTAGTAATCAGACTGTCAGGGATCTGACCTATTTGCTCTCCCATATAGCATCCCTCTGACATTTACTGTAAGAAGGAGAAATGCGGTTACTCCTCCAGTACTACCTTGGTAGCAAATGAGGAAAGTAAGTGCAGAAACAAAGAAAGCTGGAAAACGGGGAGGAGTGACAGACACATCCTGGTCTGCTCTTTTTGCTCCTTTAAAATAACCGTAAATTATTAAACACACACACACTATCTCTTTTTTTATTCTTTGGACCATGGAAATAAGAAATGTGAGAGTCACACTTCCACAGTTTTCCTTGGGTGGTTACACAGCAGGCAATACTTCACCAACACATTAAAAGACTCCACCTGAAATCATAACAGATTTCCATCTACGGGGGTGCAGCACCACTAACATCAGCTAGTGCCTGGCTTATGTAAAACAGGACGGGTATTGGCTTCTGTTTCTAACTTTACCGAAGAAAAGAGGAGGGTAGCGCTCATATTCATTACAAATGGCAGTTTAGGAAATACAAAGACATACAAAGCAACTGTTCTTCAGACAAAGCATTTTCTCCTCACACTGCATTTCTCAGTATGGTGACCAGAGGGATGCACCTGGTTCTGTGCAGCGCACAATACCAAACCGTTTAACTCGACATTCTCTTCTCTGTCAGGTCAGGTATTTTTGCCCCAGCGAGGATGAGGCACAAAGGAAAAGCAGTGGGATCTCAGTTAACAGAGCACCCTCTCAATTGCACTATTCACTTTAAACAAGCTCACCAATTGCTGCCAAAGAACCGGCTAAGACCAATGAGTCATGCACTCCTGGGTACGGCATGAAATTGTTCTATCTGTATCAGAGGCTGGAGTGTTCTCTCTCTACAGTGCACGTAAAAGTACATCAAATTGGGGCTTTTGTACTGTGACATCCCTATTCTAGACAATTGCAGGTTAAATCAATGCACATTTTATCATGCCTGTGAATGTCTAGAAATAGTTTGCTGCACGGTGCCTTGTCAAACAGTTTGGCGTGAATATTTGCTCAGGAGAGCTCTGTAATTCTGCACGGGCTGACTTAGGCTGTGCTAAAAAACAAATCTTCCGCTTCAGAAGCCATGTTGTTCGTATACTACTCCTGTCTCAATGTGGGAGTAATTGAGTAACTCTCTGGAAGTCCTAGCAGCAAACAGGAAAGTGGAGAAAAGCTCTTCCCAGTCCCTAACCATCCCTGAGTTATGCCTGACCTGGAAGAAGCTCTGCAGAAGACAGCATCAACTCCTGACAGCACAACTGGACTCAAAATCTGAGTGGAATGCACAAGAATCCGGGACTTCACCAACCATGCACCTTGGTGAATTCCTTATCATAATCTCTGCTTAGGCTTTATTCAGAAGGAAAAATACAACGTAGAAAACAAACTCCTGTTTCCCAATGGAAATCAAAGCACTGCAATTACAGGGAACGTCACGCCCAAGATAGCTGCAGAATCTGGAGCTTGCACTAGTTCTCACATTAATGCATCTTCTGCCAGAACTTAAACACACCAGCAAAACACGTACCTGAAACCTAACCTCTAACAGCCAAATGACAGTGACGAGGTTGTAAGGAGACTTTACAAAAAGAAAAATAACAGCCTGCCTAACTAATTAACTAAGAACAATCATGTAGACAACTCAGGATTACAGAACTGGCTGTCATTTTCCAATGTAATGCTTCTTCGCCTGTTTGATATCATAGGAGTAAATATAGATTTTAAAAGTTAAATAGAACTTATTTATTAATTTATTCTTTGCACTTTATGGATCATTAATGATGACTTTCTAGTTTTATGCTGCCAGTGTTTAATAGACAGCTATTAGAAAATCAGTGCATAATGCCACTACTAAAGTATTAACTGTTCTATTAGCAACAGATATGGGAGAGAAAGATTCTTGACTCATCAGAATTTGTTCACGTGTAGCAAATAGCTATGAAAGCTGTTAGTGAAATAGCTGGATTCTTCTTTTTGAATCAATGGGAATAGTATCTGGGGTGTTCCCTTCTGAAACTACAGACTTTCTTACACAACCCAAGCGTGGTGGGAAATTCATAAAAAGGTGACTATAACACTTACTGTTAAGAGACCACAACAAGGCATCAAAAGCTCTTAGATGCTGCTTCAACACCAACAACTTTTAATAAACAATAGAATGAAATGACACCACCTCTTACTGCCAGTCATCCACACTACCCATCAACTGACGTCGTCTACGGTAACGGAGAAACTGACTTTCCTCCCCCAGAAATGCTAACAGCCCACAAAGGCTACTTCGTAAGATTAAAGTAACCAGCTGCCTCCAAGCTGTTCCTTGGTCTGAGCAGAGTATTAAGAATATCACAGAATTACAGTGGCACAGTTGGATTCCAAGTGCTGCGCTCATTAAGGTTGTGGGAACACAGAGGAGCTAACAGCGGACAGTGAATCACCACCTTGGCAGTTTCCAGCAGCAGAAGACAGAGAGACTCACCAGAGGGTCCCAAGGTACTTACAGGAACACCACCACACCTCCAGTCCATTACACTCTACAAGCCTCTGATGGCTTTTTTCTGTTCAGTCACTCATCTGGTAATAAAGCTGAGGGGGGTCAGGGCAGGCCAAGAGATAGGGCAAGTATTTTGCTAAGACTCAGAACAAATGGAACACAGAAAAGTTCCATTAATTCAGAATGGTTAATGGTCTATTTAGAAAGAAGTATTATTTGACACTGTACAGAAAAAAAAACAAAAAACAAAACAACAAAAATACTCCAACAGCTTTTTACTTGTGGTTTTGAGCACGTCCAAGTTACATCAGTCAGTGAAGAAAGACAGGGAGTACGAGCAATGCTGTAAGCTCTAGCAGAGAGTAAGCCCTGACTTACCCTTAAAGATACTCAAACAGAAATAACTGATGTGAGTGCAGAACGTGGAGCTGCTAACTGAAACCAGTGCTTTAGAAAGGGATCTGTGGGTAATGAGAATATTTGTATGGCTCCATTACAATGTGTCCTTGCTCAAAAATTAAAGAAAATAAAAAATTGGGAGATAGAATAGATTTATATAGATTTTTACAGGTTTCTTTGGGCTTGCTTTCCAAAGGCCTTTTGAAAGGCTTTATCGGTTTACTGTCAAAGTTAAAATAATCACAGAACGGGAGACAGTAATGTCATGGTAGTGGAAAGGCAGACATCAGACAGGAAATATAGAGATGAATACTAAATTACACAGTCCTTCTCCACCCAGACGGCACAAAGCCACAGCTGAATGGCTCCAGAATATCTTGAGAAAGGCAGCAGAGGACAGCAATAATGGTCAGAGGACTGGAAACCATGACTCAAGAGGAATGACTGAAGAAAATGAGAAATTTAAGGAAGCCCTGACATGATTTTTAAGAGTCCTCAGCTACATCTGATGGAGTAAGAAGAATTCATTTTTCTATATCCACACAACCAGCTGAAAGAGTAATCTAGAAAAATACAGGTGAGACATTAAGAAAAAAAAACCCTCACAATTATTTATTAAACATGGTCATGGAAATTGGTTACCCAATAATCGTGGACTCTCCCTTACTGGAGATATTAAAAGCATCTGTCCTGAATCACATATGTAATGCTGATTCCTGCTTAGAGCAAAGGAATAAAACTGGTTCATCCTGAGATCCTTCCCAGCCTTGGTTTTTCATGACCCTATTAGAAAAAAAAAACTATAGAATAGAAAAATTATTAGCATGTTTACTGGAAAGCTGATTTGAAAACCAGAGATACTCTGATTTTCCTCGTAGACCACCACAGCTCCTCTGACTGGGATTGGAACAGAGCAATCTCAGTGCACAGACTGACCCCTTGAGAACACCTGTGCTCGCCCTTTGCAAACCGGGGTGTTTGTAGAAGATGCCATTTTCTGGGGTGCTTTTCTCTCAAGACACATTTGCACTCTCAAGGTTGCATTGGTGTGTGTGTGACTACGTGTGGTGTTCTGGTGGTATTATTAAAAAAAAAAAGCAGCAAGACCATTTAACTAGTCTAAGAACAATTTAAGAAGCATGAGATCAGTGTTTTCACTGGACTGATTAATTAGACTTAGAATTGACCACTGTAAGTGTGGTAAAAATTTATTTGGGTCAAAAGGACAGAAATTAACTGTGGCCTCATCTTTATTCAGGAATAGGAAGAAACTTCAGGGACCAGACAGAAACTGCTATGAGCAGGAAGCAAAGAGGAGCATGGTCCATTTTAGGTTCTTAGAGCACAGCCCACCTTTCTGGTTTGTACTCCCACAGTGCCCAGAACAAGGAATTCCTAATTGAAGAAAACATTTAGTAATAAATGAAAATACAATTAGGAAGCAAAGCTAACGTGGATGTGTTTATTCTACAGGCTGATAACTTGCAGTATGAATAATGTGTTTCTCTTAATATTTTTTTTGTCAGAAAGGACAACATTTACTTCAGTGCTTGTTTTCCCTCAGTTGCATGACAGAACAATCCTGATAATGTGCTGTCAGAGCATTTCCAGTGTGGTTTAGCACTTGTTTACAGTCAAGTAAATCAACTGTCGTCTTCACCTATTGTCATGAAGAAGTGACACTTTCGGACAGTGGATTTTCTAAACCAAGAATGAAATGCTAAGACTATTTAAAATGGAATATATTTTTACACCCTTGAATTTTTGAATGATGCCACTAACTTGGAGTTGTGA
This sequence comes from Actenoides lindsayi, assembly GCA_025331215.1. Taxonomy (NCBI): domain Eukaryota; kingdom Metazoa; phylum Chordata; class Aves; order Coraciiformes; family Alcedinidae; genus Actenoides; species Actenoides lindsayi. The sequence goes on along the minus strand of WTSP01024643.1, from coordinate 40,056 downwards.
TCCTCCTATTCCTTGTAAAGGGTAGAAATGCACAAACATAAATGTTTGGGTACGGTAGGATAGCAGTACTTTTGTTGCCCTACCTTTGCTTCCTATCCACCTACATAAGCTCTAGGGTTTCACTCCCCCATTCAAGCACTTCAGCCATCTTTATTCAGAAGGTACAAACCTATAATTTCCGCTGAAGAAACTACAGTAATTTAATGGAGAGTATCAATAGTTACAAAGATGTACCATCTGTCAGCGTCCACACCTTCGATCACTGTAAAGCTTAAAACAGCTTAAAGCAATTGCCAGAACTCTTTCCTTCGACCTCAGCGATGTATGAATAAAACCTGTGTAACAACTGCCTGGCATAGCTATGAACACAGACACATTTACAACTTGCAGCAGCAAAGCAAAACACCTGACAAAAGCCTCAGGCGCATTCAAAAAGACACTTTATAATGAAGTTGATCATCAGCACTGAAAGTATCCTCTCCAGTAACAGCAAAGCAAAAATTGCATTTGAGGGACCAACTTACAGTATTACGACAATGAACATAATACAATCTCTATTGTTCCATGAAAGGGAAAAAAAACCAGTCAGCTACACAGAATAACTGCAGCTTTTCTATTCTTTGGGGCAAAATGCGTGACACTTTATAAGTTACAGTGACAGCTTGAAATTTTCTCTTTATACTAGACATGATCATTTATAATTTGTGAGCCAGAGTTCAAGCACCTGGGATTTTATGTTACTTCTAGTTCCAATCACACCCAACTGAAACACTTGCACATTTTTACCATTATAAGATTTGAAAACTTTTTTTTGCTTGTTTGCAATGAAGGAAAATTTTGACATTAATTTCTTCTAAAAACCCCTACACATTGAAACCTTTGCAGGAAACCACCACCACCAATAACTGGTTCATTGCAGAAACACACCTCCTTTCTTGCCCATCCTCAGTAGCCTGGTACAATGCTCCTGCCCCGCTGAAAACCTCCACTAAACTCACTGTGATTTTGAATGCCTGCAGACTGGTGGATTGAACCTTTATTGCATGGTTTTATAGTTTTGGGGTTTTTTTTCTTTGTGCTAGACCCTGACAGAGCCTTTCTCAACTGTTTGAAATGCTAATTTCCTTAATAATTGTTGGATGATAGATAGATAGATATACACACATGTGCAGTACGTAAGTAGAGAACTGGTGATTGTTAAAAATAATTTTAAGCCATGGTAAATGAAAAACTAAAGAAATAACTTAGCTAACATTCTAGTGCATCTAATCCATTACTTGCTTGAGCACAACTTCTATCCATAGCTGCTTTCAGAAGAAAAGACAAAATATTCATCTTCATATAGAGTTAGACAGCCCAACTCTTTTCCAGTTAATGTCTATCACATTGTCCTTTGTACCTTACTTGAAAGCAACGGCCAGAATTCCTGCAAAGTGTATTTTTACTCTGAGTTTTCCTGTTTTAATCAGGCAACCATGATCAGCACATTCACGGTCTAGAAGACAGGCTGAAGGCTAATAGTATACAGTCATGGACAAGCTTTTGCCTCCCTGATAGTAAAATGTCAACATATCTTGGTTTTATCCATCTTGTTAAAACACTCAAAGAGGGTGGCTTTAATTTGTTACTAGTAAGAAATTATCAAACATTATTTTGCTATTAAAGCCTATTTAAAGACTGGTTTAAAAATTCTTTCACTTGGTTATTTGTAATTTCTGAGGCATAAAAATGCTATCAAAGGTTTTAAAAGACCTGGTCTGAAGTCAGAAGCCAATCCGCCTTTTAGGCCATGCCTGGGCATGTTTGTACAGTGTGCTTAGAACCATGACATTGAGTTTAACACCACCATTGCTTTTGGAAAACTATTGCCTAGTCACCAGATCTGCTGCCATTGAGTATTTCCATCTGCCACAATTATCTTTAACGTCCTTTTTCAGAAGCTTTGGACAATGGGGCTGATGACTCTAATGGGACAGCCCTGGGAGGAGACAAGACAAGGTGCTCACTGCTTGGAAGTCCTTGATTTGGGTCCCCACATCCACTGTTCTTCCCTTTGTTCCTCTGGGCTTGTGCATATGGATGGGCTGATGGCCCCTGAGATGAGCTTGGGACTAGCCCAGTAGGCTGCTGTTTGAATTCCCCCTCATGTCATTGTCTCTCTGAGCTCCTCGATGGGTGTGTAGAGGAGCTTTATCACATAACCTAACAGTCGCTTTTAATTTCGCAAAAAGAAAGTGAGAATTCTGAAAATGTAACTGGAATTTATGCAGTCCTCCCTTGAAAGACTCCCTTTCAATTGGAATGAATCTTTGAGATTAAGGAGAACTCAATAGCAACTCAATGAGGAGAAATTACCAGCTCATTAGTAAATAGCAGGAGAAATAAAATATAAAGTGTTGATCGATCAAGACTAACATTCTTGGTCAAGACTAAAGGCAGAGCTGTATCAGCAGAGGTAAGAAGGCCAACACACTGAAGTCCTTTTCAAATCACTCTTTCCTAAAATACCCACTGTTTGGGCATAGATTGCCAAACTGATAAATTAAAAGATCTGAACTTCCAACAGGAAAAAAACAAAACAAAGCAACAACAAAACAAAAACAAACAACCACAAAAAAACCCCCCAAAAAACTAGGAGGGAGACTGCTGAAATATGTTAGAAATTTTCATATCAGATAGATCTGTTGCAGTTCATCCGAGAACACATAGGAAAAATCAGTAAATTACTTCCTGTTGATCTTTCATTGCTATCTTGAAGAACTCATACAGGGAGGTATGTCCTGACATTCCTTTCTTCTAACATCTCCAAGCAACTGGTTTAAACATAAGCCTGTGCACACATCTCTACTCTTTAATATATCTCTAGATGTTCCAAGATATCCCACCCAGCATCCAACTTTATACTGCCAATTTCTATGCTTCACAAATAGACAAATGGAAAAAAAAAAACACAAAACCCAGTGCAGAAATGAAGTCACTAATCAAAGAGGAAAAGGAAAAAAAAAACCCCTTTAAAAACCTTAATGATTCCTTAAGTCAAAGAACATTGCAATGAATTAATAATAATATAGTAAAATAAATGCAATTAAGGAATCAAAACCAAAGCTTCCTTCACTTGACAACTGGTAAAAATTACTGTGTGTGGATGTGCTTTTAAACTGCAACTGGAGTTAAAAAATACACTGAAAAAAATGTAAAGGTTTAGTTAGTAAGGTATTAAAAAGTTTCAGATTATGGGATTGCACACAAGAACTATTGTGCCCACACAGAATTATTTATAGCATAAAAAGTGTCGGTTATGAGTTATTTATGTAACAAAGATACTGAGTCTTAGCAAAGTTGTTGGAAGCTGCATGGAATAAATTTCTCACCGATAAGGAAAGAAGATAAAAATGTAGAAATGGAAGTTTCATTTTGATACATCAAGTTGTGAAATTTATAGTCACTCTTCTCAAAGTTAAAAATTTTAGGTGACTTTAGAATTTGTAACACATCATACACCCTATCAAGAGGCTGAGATCCAGGCATTGACTGTAAGACCCGATACCTGCAGTCAGACCCGATACCTGCAGACAGACAGACTCTTCAACACAGAACAGTGGGTGACACGTTCTGCGTGGGACTGCAGACCATGTCTAGAGCAATCCAATGCCCCCTTCCACTGAGCTTTCAGATCATTCTAGGTTTAAGAATAATTATTCTCTCCACTGTATGTAGAGCTTTTGATGAAATCTTGTAATTAGTAGTCTAATAAAAATGGACCAAAACCCCCTACGCTCTCTATCATTGTGTCCTGTAATTCAGGAAATTGTAATTGAATCAACTGCCAGAAAGAATGCTTTATAACGGGGGGGCATGAGGAGCTTTCCGTGTAAACACCTGCCTGTTAGGACTGATGCTGCTTCTTAGCACAGCAGTACTGACAGCTGCTAGCTCAAGCAACAATTCTCATGTGGACAAAGATGCAGATTGAGAATATATATTCTTCATTTCTAGCTGCAGTTCTGGTTGAATCATGTTCAACATCAAAAGTCTCTTTAAAGAACAGTCAGATTTGCAGGTGAGGCCTGAACTGTTCCAGACAATTCAGCTGCACGAAGCACATCTGTATATCTTTTAAAACACATCCTCTATTATATCATGGACTCAGAGGGGAAAAAGAACCTTGAAAAAAATACCCAAACTCCCACATAGGTGCAAATTGCTCAGTCTGTACCCCGGGAGGTCATGATTTCTCACATTAGGTCTGTGTTCAAAACTTTGTTTGACAGGCAGCTGTGTTATAAAACAACGTGTCTATATTAATATAATATTCAAAGCTAAGATCAAAATCAGTGCTAATATCACATCAGCTTAAACCAACGTGAGAAGAGGAAGAGAAAGAAATATTTGCTTGGAGCAATAAAGAGCATTTCTAGTTGATGCTCTTCAGCCTCTATCTAAATTGCCTTCACAAGGGTGAAACGCCCAGTGGCACCAAGAACAATTCATATATTAAAAGCACTAAATTTAAGTCCTGAGGGGAAGCCAGGGCTTATACATTATAAATTTTCTATTTTCTAAGTATATTTGACACTCCTTCAAAAATGCTGCCTTCCATGTTATTGACTATTACTGCACAGACCAAACAAAGAAAAGCCACACCATTAATTCAGTGACCATGGGTAAATTTAATCTCAGCAGCATTTATCCATAATAATGTGTATTTTGTGGAACTTGATTCATTTCCATCTCCACTGATTACCGAACTGCAGTCTGATTTTTGGAATACTGCTTCACTAATTCCTGGCACACTAAAATAAAAACAGGTAGAACCTCACCACTAAACCTATGGAAGACCGTGTGTTGACAACTACTCCTTATCATAAAAAACTATGTCTTTTTTCTTAGTAAGATTAACACATTTTTCCTCATTATTTTCAAAAGCTGAAAGTTATGTTTTTATTAAAAAAAAAAAATCAGTTCTGCTGTCAAAGTTAAAGTCAAAGAGAGGGTACAAGGAGAAACAGAGGCAAACACACCACTCGGTCTTGTAAGGCATCCTTAAAGAGCTGTATAAAACTAAGAAGTATATATACTTGAAGAATATCAGTAATGGATTTTTAGTTCAAACTCCTGAATGTCTTTTAATCATCAAGAACAAAGCTTACAGTTTTTACTCCTTTTACTTTAATTCCAGGGTTTTTCCTCCCCCCGACAGATTCACTTTAATGAGAGAAAGCTGAATATGATGTACTATATCTTATCATTTACTGTAGCTGTGTTTACAATGTCACAGCTGATTTTCCTCTGAGAAGTTGGTTTTGGAGAAACAAGTTTCCTGGGATTTTTTTCTGTGTGGTATATTTTCTATATCCTTCAGCCTTGGTGATTTTGCTCTCACGTCTTATTCCTGGCTAGTGCTCTATATTTCTTATCTCTTTAAGTTTTCACTAATATTCAGCAGCTCACATTATATGTTGATAAGCAGACAAAAAGAGAAGTAAATATTTTCCTTTAAAATATATAAAATGAAATTTTGAATCTCCATAGAAAAAAAAAACCCAGTTTATTAAAACTTTCTTACTGTGCATGTCCTAACACAATGATAATTTTTCCTTTGAACCTTCCTTGCAGGAGCTGTAGACAATCTAAGTTGAGTGGCACAAGTGAAATGTAGACAGGGCAAATGGAAAAGTTAAAATCTTCAAGAGCCGTTTCTTTTTAATCCCTGCTAACAGGAAAATAACTCTTGGTGGATTTCCCTCCCTGTCTGGATGGAAAAAACCCTCAGAATTTAAAGGCTTTTATTTCTATGATGAATCTAACCTGAAGTGTCTTAAGACTTGAGTTTAAAATAAACTTCCATAAATTAAATGAGCATTGTTTGAATTCCCAGCCTCATACTGGAAGCAGAAACAAAAATACAGCAGTTGATACGGCCTTTAAATACACTGTACCTCTGTGCACTATTATTCACTTTAAGCCAATCCAAGCCAACACAGGACTACCCAAATGCAGAAATGCTAATATGAATCATCTTACCATTCTCACATAATTTTCACATTTGACTCTTCTTCTCTGTACACCTTGAAAATATCTCCTTCACACTGATGTATGTCACCAAGGAGGCTTCAGTAACCAATTAAATGTCTGGAACACGGGCAGCCAGGACATTTCATCGGTCTTAATTTAAGATTGAAACTCACAGTACTGCTACTCAAGTCATGGTGCTAACCATGATTTTGTTATTTCCTCATTTTGAAAGTTAATAAGGTCAACAGATACTCAACAGCAAAGTGAACTCAGCTACCATCTGTGTTCCTCTCTGGGTATCCAGAAGGCTGGGAAGCTTAGAGGTGCTCTGAACTGAATCTGCATAATCAGAGACACACTTTATGCAGATTTTCCTCCAGAGCTTTGTAGAAACACTCTCATAGTGAGTATTAAATTAATTTCATTATTATACTCTGATATATTAGCAAGGGCAAGTATTTAACATTCCTGAAAGTCATCAGTAATTAATCACAGCTCAGGTGACAATAATGAATTACCTCTTTGCTTCACTGAAACTGCCAAGCAATAAACTGGCTGCAATGACATCATGCTCTTATGATGGACTAAGCCAGGTGACTGACATTACTCTTACTAACAGGTAGGGCATTAGAACACTATCACAGGTTTTTGCATCTAACCTCTATCCATCGTGCAGGTAAGATTGTACTTAGTAGGCCCTCAGAGAGTTTATGAAAAAGGAGCTGGACACTCATGCTTGCTGTTCTTTTTTAATTAAGCATGATAAATGAATAAACAAGAAAAAAAATGTTATTCAGTAGCAAAAGTTTTAGTCATATAGTTTCTTGCTTTCTTTTCTGTCTTATTCTACTATAGTCTTATTCAAAAACAGTTGCAAAAGCTTTGAATCAAAATTCAGAGAGCATTTTTGAGTCTTTGGATTAATCTTTGGATTACTGTGGTAACCATTATGTGCAATTTTCTCTTTCTTTACTCTTTTGGAATAGCAAAATAATAGCTTCAAAGGAAACAAATGACTGTGGCTGAGGCAGATACTCAATGGCAGGCAGATTTGGTGTCTATCTAACAGTTTTCCAAACACGGTGATGCTGTGATGGCACGTTTTAAAAGGTATGGACATGTTGCACATTTATTCTAAGTAAATTAAATAAATTAAAAGTGTGATATCAGAGTACATTGTTTAAATGTCATTAAACGTTTCTGTGGGCACTTACACAAATTAAGGCCAATCTTCAATGATTTCATGCTATTTAGAAACAATTTCAGATTTTCTTCACCAGAAAAACTTTACAGGAATCCACTATTTGCAGCAGAGATGCACACACACAGATCCCATCAAAGAGATGCCAGTGCTATGATGTTGTAATAAAACTGTTATTATTAAATACAAAGTAGGAATTTGGAAGTAATAGTTTGCTCTAAAGAGAACTAAAGAAAAACCAGCTCCTAAAAGGACCTGCAGTATGTACGTTCCTCGTTCCTAAGAAAAGCCAACGATGAAACATTTTCCATAGGACAAATGGATTTCACATGCAGTGTTTCTAAGCTTATTGATTTCTTTTTCTTAGCTACCATTTATAGACTTAGAACCACGATAAAGATCTCTGGATTTAGGCACATCTTTCTCTTCCTTGTTTGATACTACAATCAGTGACAGAAAATACTATATATGACACAGCGGGAAGAATGTTAAAATGAACACTTAACTGTGAATCTTACATACATTTCCCTTCAGATCTCACATACTGTGTTAGCAAACAAAGGTGACAGTGATCTGTAGGGATGACATTTAACAAGTGAACAGAAAGCAGAAACAGGGTTTCCAGCTGTCACACAGAGACTGCCATCAAACTGCACATAAGAAAAAAAGAGAAAAAAAAAGCCGAGAGGGGAGAGAGGGGGGGGGGGGGGGGGGGGGGGGGGGGGGGGGGGGGCGGGGGGGGGGAAGCCAACCAAAATAAACCCAACAGGCACCCTGGTCTTTGTCAGTAGTAACCATGTGAAAAGTCATCATTATTTGTCAAGTGCCAGTAACACCAATGTGATACCAGGACTTCATGAATGTCAGTTTGATACGGACTACCTTAAAGCCTGCTGACTTCAAGAGAAAGCAAACAGAGATAACAAAGTTTAAGGTAGTATTGACTTTAAGTCCATCTCACTTCTAATCAGTGGCTTAAAAGGAATGGGCAAAGAGAGGCAAGTGAAGGATCCTATAAAGCTGTTAAGTGCCCTTAAAATAACAGCACTTCCTTCCCAGTTCCAGTTTACTTTCTTCTGATCAACCCACCACTCAGTACTTCTCCCTCTGTCTTGCCATACCCAAATGATTTCAGTGTCCCTCTGAGAGATCTGTTCCATCAGGATGCTGTTCTTAGGGCTTTTTATGACTCTTTAGTGGAGATTCTGGTTTTGCTTGTGTGATCTGGAACGTACAAAAATTGCCACTGGGCTGAATTAAAGGCCGAAGGAAACGGTTTCCTGAGGTGGCTCTTTCTGCAGGCAGCTGTCAAAGGAAGGAAACTCTAACAAAAATTGATTTTTATTCTTAAAAGGTTAAAGGTTCTCTGACACTTAAATGTTATAAATACCCTCTGTGAATGTTTATATTTTTCTTCAGTAGTAATCAAGTGGTTTCACATAACAGAATGACTGATTAATTAATTAAAAGGAAATTTGTATCACAGCAGAACCTAATAGCTAAGAGACTTCTCCTCCTAAACCTACATTAGATTCGTATTAACGTCAGAAATTTTAACAGCACTCTCAGTGCAATGCTTACATGCATTTTTCCACAGAATGAAGAACGTAGAATGTTTTCAAGGCTTGGAGTTATTGTTGACAATGCATATTATGGTGTTAAAGGCAAATTGAACTAGAAATGACAACTTTTTTTCTTTCCCAAAGGGGCAAAAAAAATCCCCTTATGAAAACATAAGAGGCATGAAATGTGGTTGAATTATCTCAATTAAATACTATGGATATTTTTCCTTATCAGAATGTTTTCATAATTGAGATACAGAAGCATTTACATATCAGTCACTCTTTTGTACTGATCTGAGATGATTTCAGAGACTGGACGATTCACTGATACACTCCACACAATTTAATGCAAAATTCCCAATGGCCTTATAATAATTACGTGACGAGACACTGAAAGAGGCATGAAAAAATGAATGCTAGCTGCATGTCTTTCATAATCTATACTATCAAGATGCTGAGACATGAAATCATGATTGTTTGATCCTTAAAGACACAACTGACATCCCTGTCGCTCCTACTGATCCTGGGGATTCATGGTACTTGTTGTGGCTTTCAGCAGCTTGGTATCGTTCTGTAACAAAGCTGCTCCGTGTTTCTGCCAAGTGTCCATCTGCCCAGCAGTAACCTCTCTTCTTGACTTGCATGGGCGTTTCTTTAAGAGGCTGGAATTTCAGAGGGATTCTGTGATCAGTTACTGCTCAAAAGCTATCTTTGAGAATTTAAATGGCCTACAGTAGCATGAAAAGGTTACTTAGACCAACAGACAGAATCAATCCCATAAAACCAGAACTGTTCTTCACTGTTACAACAGGTTTACCTTAAGGCCATGTTTCTACTTAGACTTCTCTAGGGACATTGACACCACAGCAGCTTTTGGCATCACCTCAAACTTACCTGTTGGAGATCCTAATCAGAAGAAAAAAAGTATGTTAAATCTATGAACGCTACACTAATTAAATGCTTGGTTGTATTTGGTTTATGTGGCAAAGTTTTGGTAGCAGAGGGACTGCAGGGGCCGTTTCAGTGAGGAAAGACCAGGACCTATACCCACGGCAGACCGAGCCAGTTCCCCAGGCAAGTCCAAGACAAAACTGCCGCTGACCCAAGTTGAGCCAATCGGTGACCCTGGTGGTACCTCTGTGATACCATGTTAAAGAAAGGGTAAGAAACACTGCACAGCAGCTGAGAGAGAGGAGTGAGAAATGTGAATGAAACAGTTAAGCAGACACCAAGGTCGGTGAAGAACGAGGAGGAGGTTGTGCTCCAGACATCAGAGCAGAAACTGCCCCACAGCCCACTGAAACATCATGGTGGAGAAGATACCTGCCCATGATGGACCCAACCCTGGAGCAGGTGGATATACCCTGAAGGAAGCTCCAGCCTACAGGAAGCCCATGCAAGATCCCGTTTTCTGGCAGAACCTGTGGCCCATGGAACACCCACACGGGAGCAGCCGATTCACGAAGGACTGTACTCTATGGAAAGCACCTATGTTGGAACACTTCCTGAAGAACTGCAGACTATGGGAAGCACTCACGTTGAAGCTCATGAAGGACTGTATCCCATGGGAAGGACTCCACATGGGATCAGAGGAACATTGTAAGGAGGAAAATGGCAGATCAAACCCTTATGTGCTGACCACAGCCTCCGTATCCCTGCACTGCCTAGGAGGAGGAGGAGGTAGAGAAATTGGGAGTGAAATTAAGCCTGGGAAGATGGAAGAGATGGAGGGGAAGGTGTTTTTAGTTTCTTTTGAATTCTTTGCTATCCTACTCTATTGTTAATTGATAATAAATTGAATTAATCTTCTCCAGTTTGAATGTGTTTTGCCCATGATAGCAGTTGGTGACAGGTGGACATGTTGGAGTGGGGCCAGAGGAGGCCACATAAATGATCAGAGGGCTGGAACCCCTATCCTATGAGTAAGCTGTTCAGCCTAGAGAGGAGAAGGCTCTGGGAAGACCTTACTGCAATCTCTCTGCACATAAAGTGGGCCTGGCAAAAAGATGGTGACAGACTTTTTAGCAGAGACTGCTGCAACAGGAGGAGGAATGATGGCTTCAAACTAAAAGCAGGAGATTCAGGCAAGAGAGAAGGATGTTTTTTGCAATGAGGGTGTGGGAACACCGGTCCAGGTTCAACTATGAGTGTTGACTACATGCTGTTAGCACAATCAATGTGGCAAAGTTGCACTGAGCTGCTTATCAGACAGCAAAGATACCTTTGGACTTGTACAGAAATCACCAAGAGAGATTTTGCAGCAGCAGCTCCCAAAGTAAAAGCATAAGAACGAAACCTGAGAGCAAATAAAACCTTTGTAATATGTCAGATTTGACCACTGACAGCTTTCAAAGCATTTCCTCAGCAAATTAAATGGAAAGGAAAAAAACAAACAAACAGTAAATGGGAGTATTGGACCCTAACTCCATTAGCCACATGGAGATTCAAAGCTTGCCACCCAGCGAGAGTTCCAAGTGACACCAGCTTCTACTCCGGCTTTCGTCAGGCTGTAGCTGTTTGTATCTGTATTCTCTCTTTCCTTTCTCTACGAGCTTCTTCAATGATGTCAGTTTGCCAGATTGTATCCTAAAATAAAGTCAAGGATCTATTTACACAGCATTTCCAAAGGGGAAATCTTTAGCAGACAGGAAAGCAGATAAACCCACAGTTCATCACTGCAAGGTCTGGCAACCTGACATCTCTGCTCGTTTCTGTCAGGTTCCCCAGAACCAATGTTTATTGCTATTATTGTAACGGTACTGTGGGAGTATGGGGCCACATTATACATACAAACTGAGGGGGATTTTTTTGCCAATGGCTCTTAAACACCATAGTATAAACCCATTAATCTAGTTCTTATTCTATATTAACTGCTAACAGCTTAACTAAAATTGATCCCTCTCAGGTGAAGATAACATCCATGGGATTTCAAGTAACATTACAGCAAATCAAATTTGTATAACTGGAAATTAATGGATTACTTTATTATACTAAGCACAGCAGATACTTAGTCCACTCTCTGACATATATTATTATATAATCACTGGTAGTATCCATTGAAGGGACAGTCTCACTGGAGACACGGTACTAGGAGGAAGTTGACCGGAATCTCTCTTCCTCCTCCTGTCATAACTGAAAAAAGCAGCAGCTGGAGTCGGGCACCTGAATAGACCTTCAGATGAAGACAGCTCTGAATTGTTACGTAAATTTAAATTAATTTCTTTATTAATTATTTCTGATCATACATGCAGGCAAAGCAGCATAATCTGGAGAAGGCAGAAGATTTTTAGCCACTGAAGCTCCTCCTCATTCCTTAACCCAACAAGCCAATCGAATAGGTGGTTCTATTGTGAACAAAATGTATTAGATGAGCAGACAGATACTGTAGGACACAGGACTTGAATTACACCTTCTGGTTTTTCGCCAGGGCCCTGAGAGTACCCAGCTGCCCTTGGGAGTCAGGCCAGCCAAGCCCTGCGCCAGTGACTGAAGCTCAGCAGCCTCATACAGCAGCACCCGCCCAAGCCCTGCTGGGCATCTGTGTGTGGACTTCCCACCATGACCAGCTGGAGAAGGGAACGGGACGAGGCCTTTGGTGCTGGTCGTGTTTGTACGAGTGCCAAGCGTGTGTGCCTGCATTGGCCATGCGTGTCTGTGTGTGTGTGTGTGAGTGCCACGCGGTAACTCCGACACGTGCCCAGCCGCCCCGCGGGCTGGCCCCGGGGACACGGAGGGGCAGCCACCAGACCGGGCAGCTCCTTGCACACACTGCAGACGTTCGGAATGAGAAGGGAAAGGCTACGACAACATTTGTTTGCTTCCTTTAGCAGGAAGTATTGCCTCTATTCCTTAATCTGTTTGCTGTCTTCCAAACTACATGGGGGATTTTAAACTCCACTGCATGCCAGATGTGTAACAGGCTTAGCAACTCACCTCCCCGTGCTCTGAGATCTGTGCTTATAGGGACAGAACAGTGCATATTGGTCTCTAGTTCTGCAAACTGTCAAAGAAAATTAAAAATCCTTAAAATGTTCAATTATATCTTGATTTTTCTCCCCTTCCCTGTTTTTCAATCAGGCTGGGTGACCAACATTTCAGCAAGGATTGAAGGATTTCAGGCTATTTTACATAAGACTGTATTCATAAATCCATCAGAAATTCTGGATTTTCAGACAAAGGAAATGGATAAGCTCAGAAGCAATGTGAGTAAAACTGGAGTTAAGTCAATGCACAGAACTGACAAGAAAAGGGTGAAGATGGAGCTTGTTACAGTTATTCCATCACACTGGGTAAAACTGATAAGGACTGAATGAGACTCAGCTGTTGGGAATCTTGCCTGAAACAGTGACAAGCTACTCTAAGTAAGGTGGATGCAGCTTCCTTGTGATGAAGACAGTGGTTGCAACACAGAGGGTGACTGGGATACTGAACAGCCATGCCTGGAGCAGCAGAGGAAGGTCTGAGGTAACAGGAATAGGGTGAAGCATCGCTCTGCCAAATCGCACGCTTCAGCACCAGGGTAAAGGATTTCTGGCACGAGCTCATCAGAGAAAAGAGAGGTTAATGTTTTAGCCCAGAAAGCAGAATTATGAACCTCCCCACCATCAGTGGCCATATCAAAGGAAGTATGACCCTAATAATCACCCGGGTGTGATTTCTGTTAGAAACAGAGACACGGCGAGCTGTTGCACAAGACAGAGGCGAATAATCTTTAATACTAATTCTAACTGAGTCACTGATTTTCAAAGGTTGGGACTTCAAGCTGAACATGAACACAAATTACAAATACAGATGGGTTAATTTATAAGCCTTTCATAGCAGAAATGTGCGATTGGGAGCAAAGACTACCCTCTAAACCCATCAAAGGATAAATATCATAAAGGAGGAATACATATAAGCACAATGCCAGCACAAAGTAAACAAGCATATTAATTGGTTTTGAATAATTTTAGACTGGAGTTTATTAAAGGTTTTTTAGTACTTGAGGAGGTGCTAAAAGAATCTTCCATCATATAATGTATTTTGGAAGCGTACAGAGTTTAATTAATTTGAGGGAGGTCTGTAGGATGTGATGTGGTGACCCAGTTAGTGACTGAGAAGTGATCATTTATCCCTATACCTTTATGAAAAAATCCCCTTAAGAGAAAAATCTTGATTATGCTCAACGTTATATTTGGTTTTGCAGATTTCATCATGTGAAAGTCATTAACCAGGTGCACCAAAGTCCTAAGGTTTGGGGTTTTTTTAAAGTAACTTTTTTTCAAATTATTTATAGTATATGTTGGATTGGTTTTGATTTTTTTTCTGAGCTTTAATTTTATTTAGGTCATACTTTCAGGATTTCTTGTTTATTCCTTTTTGTCACACCTCAGAGGACTGACAGTCCTGTGGTGAGTGTTACTTACATGAAGAAAAAAGCATACACAGAAACTTGCAAGATGTCATCTTGATAGAACTGTATAACTCTAGGGTTAATTTACATAATAAACAACAATATTTTGTAAATATGTGAGCAGAATCACCATTGGTTGTACTAAAAAGAGTATAACCAACATAGTAGTTCTTCACATCATTTTTAGCTGGCAGCTTTTGAAAGATGAACTTTTAATGTTAGTATTCAGAAGCTTTAAAAACATTTTTCCAATATTTAATGTCTTCTTTCCAAAAAGTAATGTTTTCCTCATTTCCTCATATATTTATCTACTACTCATTCATTACATATATATATTTTCGCTTGCATGACTTCATAGAAAAAACACAGAAACAAATAAATGGCTGCACTCCTAGGATCATATTTATCTGTAATCTAGAAACGATTACAACTGCCTCCTGACCAGCAGCCTTTTCACATTCTGCTGATCCTTTCTGTCCTCCCCACTTGCCATGTGCTCACACTTCTTCCTCCTGCATCAAACTTGATCCCTTCTTTCCCTGCCTTTGGCTGTTCTACTGCACATCCCGTAATAAGTTTTGTACATTCCCACCATCCCTTAAAGCATCCCATAAAATTTTTCACACTCCCAAGCAACATCCCATGATAAGTTTGCTCTTTTCCATGATACTGTTGTTTTTCCCCTTCTTACCAGCTGCAAACATCTGTCTGAGCCCCTCCCACTACTACCAGGGACCTGGGGCAGAGTTCAGATAATATTATCTCCATTGCTTTCCTGGTAGAGTTTCTGGATCTAGATGTCATTTATTCCTTGTTTTTCTTTTTGTCTCTGTTTTTATACTGGATAGCCACTAACTAGATACCCTCACAAACCAGATGTTCCTGCATTCCTTTTGTCTGCATGTCCTTTACGTTCCACATCTCCTTCACCTTCCTCACATCCCACAAGAAGATACATGAAAAAAAATATTAAAAAACCCAAACCAAACAAGCAAAAACAGGAAAGGAAAGTCCTGGATGCTTTCTATGGTTTTCAAGTATGGCCCATAAAACATCTCCCGAGGAAATCTCCTGCATTTTGTCACCAGTAACACCTACATCCTCTTTTAGTGAGAGGTTTTTCCAGTGACCTTTCCAAAATGCATTTCTTTTTTTTAAGTGTAATTCCTGTGAGACAGGAAATGAATCTCATATTATGTTGGCCTAATTCTGCAGATCTTTTGTGGCAAAGATAGCCACTCATTTAAGAAGAGTTGCAATTAGGAGCACTTAGGAGCTTTCATGATTAGGGATGCTGTTTGGAAGTTTTAGTGTAAGCTTATTATGTTACTGCATATCATTAGATTTACAGGCATAAGAGAGGACATTGTATGTCAGTTGTTGAACAATTGGCTAATCCATCCTCATTCACCACACTACAGAGAATAAGCAGTTTCACAGCTGGTGTGTTCACGAGTCAGAAGGAACTTTTGGTTCCATACAGTGAATCTCTATGAGCAGCACAAGGGATTCTTGCTGTTGGAGGGAGCTGATGATGGAAGTAATCAGCCCTGGGCTTGTATCAGCACGGCCTTTCTGGAGAACACACGAGTTGGGATTGAGGTAGGCTACAGGAGCGGGATGCAGCTGGGATGAAGGGATACCCTCTAGATGCATGGTGCACAGCACCTTTCAAAGGGCAGCAGCAGGGAAAAAGGATTTAAGGTAGCAATTTAAGGAATTAAACAGTCCTAATTATAAAGTTTATTATATGATATTACATTATATATTATATTACACAATATTATAATGATGTATAATATAATATAATTAATATAATATTTTAAGTGACCATACTATTATACAAATATATACTACGTAAGACAGACACCACTAACACAGAAATCAGTTTAATAACAGTTAGATGACAGCAACAAGGTTCCTGACTACAGACCTAGCTTGGAGGTAAAAGAATTACTAATCATCTTAGTCTTCTGAATCTTCCTTTGATAACTGGCATCTTAGTTTTCCTAATTTTCCAGTTCACAGTCTCCATTTTGCAATTGCTACTGAAGATTTTACTTTTTTTCCCCTAGTGTTATTTTTTTCATAAACACATTCCACCTTTTGTCTAAGCACATAATGAGTCTTCTTGTTTGTTTTTGTCCGTGCATAAGATAAACACAATCTTCAGATGAACTTGCACAAGAGGTATCAGCTGAAAAGCTCTGAGAACCAGAGTTAAGATGATCATTACTGACCATTTTTGTGAGCTACTTTTGAGCTCTTAATTTAAGTAAATATGCCTTTTTCTTCTTGTTTTAAAGCAAGTGCAAGCTGAAACAGGACATAGGGAGGGTTCTTTGATATTTGCCCCTGTAGTTGGTAACGGAAAAGGACAAAATGCAGACATAAATAATCACAAGAGAATCTGCTATTTGCTGGAAGTTTGCGAAGGAAAGACCAGCTAGTGCCTGAATACACTACTGCCATTTCAACTCGATTTGAGTGAAGGTGTGCTGCTCTTTTTCTCTTAAATCATTCCTTTTTACAAGCTTACATCAGCGTGTAGATAAATTACTGCAAGAAAACACTTTGTTTTCATGTTACAAATCAAAGGCTCTGGGGGTTCATTGTCTCAGGCAAGCACTGACATCTGAATGCCTCCCTTTTAAGACCATGATGACCACAGTTATTCTGTAAAATGCTGAGTTTGCTCCCCATCAACACCACAGAAGCCTTCCAGCACTGCCAGCTCTATGGGTAGATTAGATCCTTTTTTAATAGCTCTATAATTCTATGTTCCCAGACAAGGCTAGAAATAAAGATCTTTAAAACAGATCCTGAAAGATGCCTGAACTACGTTTTGCATATCTGGTCTATGACTCAAAACTTGGAAATTCTGCCCATAGTTCAGAATCTGAAGTCTTCTTAAGACTCTTTACACTTCTTCAATGCATTCTCCTCATTCTGAGGACTGCGTTGGCAAAAAGAACCCCACTTTTCTTCCAAAAACTCTGTATTTGCTGCTAAAGAATAAAGGTCCTCAAACTCTTTTACATGGAACAATTTAATTATTTATGCCAATTCAGCAAAAAACCTCCCTTTTTTAAGTTTGAGTTTTCACTGAAGTGTGGAGAAAACCTGCTGAAGTGGAAGTGCTCCAAGGGAAAGAGAAACTGTGGAGGAACGAGCAGTAACATACTTCAAGAGGGAAAATAAAGACATTTTCAAAGTTCATTGTCTTCAAGCCTTCAGTATAAGAAGGAGATCAATTCCACCATCAGGAAAAGGTGATAAATTATTCCAGTCATTATTATCTCTATGGAGCAATATAAACACCAAGTGAATGAATGAAGTTGAATGTAAATTGCTCGGTAGAGTTTGTAAATTAATTTCAGCTCAGATCTTTGATCTTTTGTATATTGCATATCTTCTCAGTTGGAAAACTAATAATGTTTTTGCTCATTTCTGGTCTTTATTCAAAAAGGCAGGCATTATTCACCTTAAGAAAGAGTGGCAGAGTTGGGCAATACAATAAAAATGCTAGAATTCTATGTGATACTAGCAGCTCATAGTTTATACTTATTAATTTTTCAAAATAAAACATCAGCTGCTACATTGAAGAATTCTATCTGAAAGCATCACCAAGCTTTGGGAGAGATTCTTTGGTACTCAGAATCATTAGCTTACAGCTAATGGAGCACGATGCCAAAGCACGTGAAAGGTTGTTTCTTTCCCAAAGGCCAGTGAGTTGTAGAGAATGTGTCATTAGAGAATTGGCTAAAGCCACCATCATTAGCAA
>WTSP01024643.1:0-11183 GCA_025331215.1 Actenoides lindsayi | reverse complement strand
GGGTCATCACTGCCAGAAGCAGACACTGCCTGGGAAAACAGGCTGCTGACTGCAGACAGTGCAGGCAGTTAGAAGAACAGAGCTGAAAAGCAGAATCACTGAACAGAATTAGTGCTGTTCTCACTCAAACCAGGACACAGTGATAATGACAAACGCTCTTGTTGATCCTTGCTCCTGTGCAGACCAAGGTTACTGCTCAATTTTGTGCCCCCCGTTGGGGTGCAGTAAGAGGTGGCACCTGTGGGGAGGAGCAGCCAGGAGAAGTGACCCCAAAATGACCAGTGAGGGATTCCATCCCATGTACAGCATGTTCAGTATAAAGCTGAGTATAAATCATGAGGTTCAAGCCTCTTCCTCAATGGCCATTGTCAGAGGATTCTGTTCTGCCTTTGATTCCAGTCCGTGTGTTCCTGAATCCAGCTCTCTGCTGCTGAGTCCAGCCTGGGACTTCCCCAGTGCCTGCTCCACAGCATCAGTGGTGACAGTGATGGAATTGCCATCAGGAGTGTTGGTTCAGAGATTGGTTTTGTATCTATTTGTATATATTTAATTTTATTATTATTTTAATTCAAGCTGTTAACAGTTTTCCAATAAGTCTCTCTCCCTTACTTTTTCTCTTTTCCTTTGGGAAGGGAGAGGGGTTAACAGAAAGTGTCTGTTGTTGGTCTATCAGACTTCCCAGCCTCTAACCCTTGATAATTACAAGCACAGGAAGTGCATTGCATTGTAAAAGAAATCTAAATATGCAAGGCTAGGGGGAAATCATTGTCAGTGCTAGCTTGAGGTAATTATACTCTGTTGTTGATTTAACAGTCATGTCACTGTAATTAATGCAAACATTGCAGTGGATCTAAGCCTGAGCTGACTGACAATAGTCAGATGAACAAAACAATGAGATAAAAATACTTCCATGTGCGTAATGGATCTGTAGTTTACAAACATACATTTGGAAAATTACACCACATCTACATACAAAAGCATGATTTTGTGAAACTACAGAATTTAGTTTACCTACAGTTATCTCACTGTTACCTAACAAATTCTGACATAGTGAAGTGCATAAATGTGAAATGGAAACACTAGGCTAGGATGATGTTTTACAGAAGAAAAGCACAGCAAGTCCCAAAAGGGCATAAGACATGTATATGATGTGTGTGTTTGCCTGCTATTAATTCTATTAGGCCTTTGTCTTAGAAAAACTAAATTTATTACTTTTATAATAGATAGATTTTTGTGAGGGTAGGAGAAAAAGGAAAACACTCAAACCCTATATTTGCTGGCTAATGGAACAGAAATTTCTACTCCAACATGCAGTCTATGTGCCATTTGGAAGATCTTTTGCAATACTTTAACATCTTGCTGCTTCTGTCATATTTCATCCACATGATTTATAAAATAATTAAATAGTTGTAAATGAGATAATTTACAAATTTCATGAAGAGGTTAGTTTTGTTAAACATCCATTACATTGCCCCGCCCCTGAAAAAATGAAATTAAATTAAATTGTTGGTACCAAATCCTCACCACGTATAAAATATTATTAGAGTTCAGGAAGGAACGATGACTGTATCACAGAAAATAATCTAGGAAATACACTTTGATACACTTGCTGTCACTTCTGGTGCGTAAAATATGAAAATACTTTGTGCTTATGAGCTAATAAAAGTGATGAGGAATTTAGAGCCACTACTTTTTTTACCCTTATTACTTAATAGACTTTCTACATACATTCCCATTCAGCAGGCAAAGTACATTTCAGCTCTAAACTCTCATGCTTTGGGATTATATACCTCTTCATTAGATCTTTAAAGCCCTTCTATGCTATTATTCTCCTAATGCTAAATGCACAAAGAACATTCAATTCTGAGTCTTTTTGCCAAGTGCCCTCTCTCTCCTCTTTCAAATAATTTATTAAACCCACATCTTCCAGGAATCCTTCCTACTTGTTTGTTTGGTTTGGTTTTTTCTAATAATTAATTTCTTCATGCTTTTCAGTACTTTAAATCCTGTTCAAATCCCCATTCCTTCCCTATCATTAGGTGAAGCAGATTGCTTCTTGTAGCTTTGATTAAGGATAAAATGTAAATCCCTCACCATATGCAGCCATTGTTTAAACTATCAGAAGGAGAAAAAACCCATACTGTTTCTCATAACTTATGAATGAAAATCTTGGGTCAGGAGAGTTCAGACAGAATGACCCTTGCTGATGGTTTCCTCAGTTGTGGCTTCACAGTGGAATTATTTATTCCTAGTGTAATAGTTATCTACCAAACTAGCAATGGGACACCCAGATTTGGATCTATGTCTATTCTGCACGACAACGTGACTGCCTGATACCTCGGACACGCCTTCCCAACCATATGAGGGATGCAGTAACTTTGAACACATCACTGTGTGCCTTTCCTTTCTTCTTCAGGATTCCCCTTTCCACGGGAATTCGAGAGGGAGAGAGGTACACTTTGCATTGTAACCACTCAGCATTTAGCAGGTGAGTTCAAGTGAGCTGTGCTCCACTGCAGTCCTGTGCCTTGACAATCTGGAACTGGTGACACTGACTAAAGACCACGTCCCTCACACCTTAAGGTGTCACTAAGCCAGAGGTCAGACCACCAGGTTCAACAGTGGACTGGAAGAAAAGAATATTTAAATAAAAGTTTTAATAAGCTGGACATGCCTGAGCCTTATTTATGGAAAAGAGGAAGGAAAAAGGGGAATAATTACAGTAATATCTCTCAAATACTATGAATGCAAAATGACAAATTTCATTGATTTTTAATGCAGACTGGGTATTCATGTCATCCCCTTAACAATGAAAAACAATTAAACTTCTTCCACTAGATATTGTTGCTTCTTCCTTCATGCTGGTCTCGTTTGAATAATCTTGTTTATCTGCAGCCCCCTTCTCTTGTGTTAATATCCTCAGTGCAGAGCTCTAGCAACCTCTGCCCACCTCTTGCAATTTAATCACCCCGAAGTTCAAGAACAAAGTGATTGTTTGCATATTTGATTGTTTTTGATACTATACTAATACTAATTAGTGGTCAAATATATTGTGTTTAACATACTTCAGCCAGTTACACAGGACAATCTATGATCCTAATAGCAATGCATTTAAAATTATTTCTATACCCTTCTGCATATCCACAGATAATTACTAAATTGCTGTCAGTAGCAAGATGCAAAGACAGCACATATTGTTCAAAATAGCTACATAATTTAAATTTCTAAATTTTTTACTTTAGAAAGTCCTTAAGCTTCTCGTAGCATTTTAGACTATATAGGAAATATTTACTGCAATTCATTTTTTATTTTTCCTTCTAAATTTCCCACCTTTCATTTTCTTACAAGAAATCACAAAGCCTGTGTATTTAGCGATGTTCCCCATCTGTTCTAGCCACAGCTGAGCATCACTGAAATTACAGCTGCACTTCTTATAATGCTTGCTTCTACCTTCTCTCCATTGTCTGGTTTTGTACCACTTAAATTTTATGGCTGTTAGATTCTTTTTACCAGCCTATTAAGAAAGAGAAAATTGCTCTGTTTATGACCCTAGGACCTCCAATATTCCATTAGTGACCTCCATCTTTATCAAATCACTACAAATGCTGAATATTGCAAAGCTTTAGTATACAACATAGCAAGTTTTAGAAGCCTCTTTCACCACTGAAGTCCCATAAGTGGATCTATACAGAAATCCAGCAAGGACTGGACGCATCAAGCAGTTGGATGTGAAAGCCCTGGTCCCCTGGATGCACGATGCTGGTCCTAACTGGGCTGGAGGAGCCAAGCCTCGGGTGGTGTGAGCGCTGTGTGGATGCTGGAGAACAGAAATCTTAGGATAGAAATTGTTGTGCACCTGCCGTACACCATCCTGCTGCACAAAGGAACTTTAAACGAGTTGTTCTTAAAGCAGTTTCACCATGACAAAAATAAAAATCCTTGTTTAAACAGTGATGAGTCTGATAATTAAGGAGAATAGAAATTAAAAGTATGTGTAAAAGTTAAAAGGATTAAGCAGGTATGTAGGGAAGCTTAAGGCTTTAATCAGTGTGAAAATCTCTCTTAGAAGGCTAAGGGAGGCACTGCTGTCTAAGCAGAATCTGTGGGTTCATAGTCAAAGTGTTTACTGTAAACTTTATCTTGACCATCTGCCACTACTAACTACATACAACTGGCACTTTTAGTTTGAAGGGGAACATACTCCAGACCTGAGATTCCTCCTGGATAGCAAGCGTCTCAAAGTTTATCTGTGCACAACAGTTCATTTGAGTTTGTTTACCTCTGAGGAAAACAAGATTAAGAATCAAGCATATGTTCTAGCAACACAATGAATTGGTGTAGATGATAACGCTGGAAACAATTTCCGGTGGTAAAAATAAACCGGTGAAACAAACTCAGATTTTGGTGAACAAGTGGGTTCTTTCCTAGCTACAATATTGTGCTGGCTAACTCAGAGGGCAGGTAAAACAGACTTTACCACCCTCTCCTAACACTTCGAGTCTTGCCTCTAAAAGTGTCAGAAATTCTATACATTTTCAGACTGCCTTAATATTTCAGCATGAGAAGTATCTACTGTGCCTGTGTTTTATTTGTTACCTACAATGCAGCTGTATCTATTTGCAAAAATGTGGTATTTTAATCACACAGATAACAGATGTAGCATTTAGATGACTCTCTCAGTTACTTCCCTTTGTTGCCTTCTTTCTGTCAGTTGTAGGTGTTATTTTGTCACAGTAGACTTGATAATTTATGGGAGTTTTGTCTGGTTGTTAGGGGGTTTTCTGTTCTTTATTTTAGTGTTTGGTTGGGTTTGATTCTGTAAGAAAGCAAGTGTTTTAAAGACTAAAAAACGTGCACAAACCTTTTGGAAAGAAGTGGTGTGACTGGAACTGCAACCCAGCAGCTTCCTTCAGGGATGATGACTGTCATGCACATTCCTCTGAGAGGTTCTCTGATACAATACACAGTGGGAAAAATAAGCAGCCAATTTTCTGTGTTTTTTTCCAAAGGTGGGCTTAACCAGTGGGAAAAATAGAGGATCCTGAAACAGACTCATTCTTTCTACATAAAGAATATAAAGTAAAAAAAACTCAACTAGGAGATGACTAAGAAGCCATCCAGCTATTGTTAGGCCATGACTGCATTTCTGTTGGTTTTCTTACAACCTATTGTTTGCAGGTTGTCAACTTATTTATTTATTTAGCTAGTTATTTTGGCATTGGGTATTATTTGAGAGAAAAAGGTGAACTGGGATGAAAATAACAGCGCGAGACTGCCCTGCTTCCACAAAAGTGGCAATTTGAAATATTATGGCTTCATCCTTTTACAAGTGCTGCTGTTTTGGGAATCCTTTCCCTGGACAGAAATAAGGCAATTCCTCAACTAATGGAAAATATATACTTTATAGCTGTGGTACACCCTGAAGAATTGCACTTACCACACTACATTTTTTAATTTCTTTACTTAAACCTCCTGGAGAATATCAACATCACATCTGATAAGACACCACAGTCTTTTTTGTCATCTAGGGAAAGAACTGTCTGTGTTTCAAGGTAGGGAAGGCTGAGATAGGAGCTGTAATCACTTTTTTGTTCTTGTTTTCCATAAAAAAAGCATTTGTGGGGAAAAAAATCTAACATTTTTCATTCTCTTTGGATGACTTTTTGGGCTGAAATAAGATGAAAACTTCATGAAAGACTACTGGAATAAAATGATTGTGTATTGTTTACTAAGAATATTTATTTCCCCAAAAGGATGTCCTGACATTTATCATCAGACATTAAAAACTCCAAAAAACCCAAGAATGACAAAGAGCAAGGTTTTCTTAATGAGGGATTGCTACTCTTACGTGTAGGCACTAGAGGTTTAAAATTCACAACTGCATATTAATGCCCTAAGAATTATTTGTAAAAAAAAGGAATAGGAAGTAGCAGACAATGAGGATTGACAGGTTCTGTTTGTATTTAATTTTGTTTTGACATGTCTGGAATGCATAAAAGATTTTACAAGTCTAGAGCACGGGAGAATTCCAAATAAGATAAGAAAAAATAGCATACAAGCTGCCTATCTAGATCAAAACTATTTTATTTTCTATTATTCTATTCATTCATTTCCATTCTATTAATTTCTATTCATTTCTATTATTGGACTGCATTGTATTCTATTCCATATTTTAAGCATAGCCCTTGAGGGAGTATATTCTTGTTTTTACTACTTTCCAAATAGACAAATTTCTATATTTGAACTCAATACTTTGTCATCCAAGCATGAACAAACAGATCTCTTTGAAAGGTGCGGAGGTATGAGCAAACAATTCTTCAATAATTATTGCTGAGTCCACTTTGCTGTCAAATGTTAATCTTGACCAAAGAGATGTGATTAAGAAAAGGCAATTAAAAAATCCAGCAATGCAGGTTAATAGTAATAGGAAAAATACTAATATAGTCGTTAAAAATTGATGAAGATTTTAAGCACTATATCTGGAAGAAAAAAACCCCAAACATCCCAGAAAGAATGTGCCATCTTTTTCCTCAAAAGCAGTGGTGGGGAGCAGAAGCAGGCACCGACCCAGAGGATCAGCCTGTTCCTCCTCATGCCCGTTGCCTGCAGCAGCAGGATCAAAGACACTCCCACAGCCTTGACATTCACCCCAGAGCCTCACAGTCTCTCCTGATGCACTCCAGGTCCCCCACTGGCAGTACCTGCTGCAGAACCAGCAGTAGAGAAACAGATTTAGATGTGTTCCCAAAAGCAGGGAGTTTCCAGCCTCCCACATCTCAAATTTCCATTTGTCAGCTGTCTCTTGCTTTCCTCCTTCTTAGCAACACATTGCTCAGGTTGTTGGCCCTGTTGCATTTCTGCAAAGACTTTGTTGATCTCCTTGTTCATCCTCCCCACTGATCCCCACTTCCTACATCTCCTTCACCTGGTGCCTCTGCCCCTCAGCTAGAGCACACTTCCCACAGATGAAGCCAGGCAGCACACCCTGCAGCCAAGACCTGCACATCCAACATCTTCTCTCAGGAGCAATTTCCAGTCAAGATCTGTGATAGACAAAGGACAATCTGTGTCTCCAGTTCACACTGGCCAGAACACGTGGCACACGGCCGTGCCTTGCAGCCTTCAGTGTAGAAGGGGCAGGCTCATCCTACTCTGCTAGCAAAGAGCAAGGCTCTCCCTCCTCCAGGGTGCTGAGCAGGACGAGTCCTCTCAGCCAGCAGCCACAAGTCCCTGAAGAAGCATGGAGACTCTGCAACAACTGCTGTTGGCTCTGTGCGCTGATCCCAGACTTCATAATCAGACTTAATAATCTTTCTAAAACATTGCATGAGAGATGCCTGTGATATTAATCAATGTTTAACAAAGGCAGAAAGTGCTGCTCACTGAATATAAATAGTTGCACAGAAAGATTTAGTATTTATTTAGTGAGCTTAATTAAAAAGCTCCACTTGATGCGAGTGGTAACCTTTTGAGGATCCAAACTCCTTGATAAAGAAACTGTTTTCACTCGCTTAGAGCTTCCTTTTCTACATAGAGGATGAGCGGTTTCAAAGATCAAAAGGTAAATTCTCATCTGCTGTCTCTATTTAAAATCTTTAACATTCTGCTAAGTCCAGGAGTTTTGGAAAGCTTCATTTTGTTTGCCTCACTGGCTGATGAGCAAGCCTAAGGTAGCTAACAGAAGCTATGTATCCCGGAAGCAGCCACAGTCTTTGCATTTACCACAGGAACATGAAAACTTACACAGAAAAGAGCATCCGCTGATGATTAAACTGCTTTGCCTGCTGTTTAATACAACTGACTAATTTCAGTGAAGGCCAAGACAGAGAGGAAGGCTTTGTACTGCATTTAGTCTTAACCATGTAGAATTAGAAAAACAGAAAGCATAATCAATAAGTGAATGATGTGGAATTAAACTCTTCAGGTAGAGGAGAACTTGCTAACATTTTCCCCTAGCTGTATCTAAGGAAGATGCCGAACTTCCCTGAACAAAGACTGATGGATTACACTAAGAAAAAAGCTTAAGTCTTTCTGACCTTGTGGTTTCTGCCATTATTTGTATGCAAGGTTTTGTATTTTTTTACATTTGTATTTCCACACCTGTCTACGCCAAGCCTGTGATATGCAGCAACAACAACCAAACAAACATTCCTTTCATGTCATGTGAACGAATTGTCCCATAGTTATTCCTGAAATAGTAGATTTGGACAAGATTATAGGATATTAATATCCAGGATTTAAAAGGAACAATGTACTTGGTATTAAAGTATTTCAAAAGTTATGGTGTAAATGAGAAAGTAAAACTCAGTAAGATTTATACTGGCAAAGGGTTTTATCATGAATTTTCACCAACAGATACGGCCGTAATCTGTTAGCTCATTATAAACTCTTCAAAAAGCCTTTTTGGAGATAACTGATGACTTGTCTAAGGTAAAAGAAAAATGTCTGAAACTAAAACACAGACTGAACAACTGCAAAGGAAATTATGCCCTTAAAGTGTTGTAAATATTGACACAGATACTACTATAAAATCATAATAAAATAACATAATACAGTACTGCAGTAAAATAAAGCAGTTAAAATCTATACAAATACCCTATATTTCAAAATTATCAATAGAACATATGGATTTATCAGAGCTTATCTCCTCCCCACTGTTGGTAATAATTCTTTATTTTTAGATTATGGAGTCTTGCTATAAGAAAAAAACACTTTTGAATTCTCAGATTTTCATGGAATGGAAATTTATTTTAATCTGAGCTTAATTGGTTTTCTTTCTTTAGCTTAAGCTGCCAGCAGCAGTTGGGGCTTACTTCTTTTCATTAGGAAAAAGAATTTATGACAGTCAAGTACCTGGCATGAGTCCATTCAATTAAAAATAATACACAAAATTTCTATTTGTCTTAACACCAGAATAAAACAATACTCAGTAGTTCCTCTGTGCAACACTGAAAGTCCTTGTCAAAGTGCTTGTTATCCCATCATTTGCCTGTGGGAAAGCTGACTAGCACAAGGATTTTATGACCCATTGGTCAAATTCAAGCTTGCTTAATGTCAACCAACATCCTCATGAAAGACAAGGGAAAGCCAAGCTCATGGACTAACACCTTGATCCAGAGCTAACTGCAGACAGGATTTTCCACCTCTGTAGTGGACTTGGGAAACTCGTCCCATAATATTGCTGGGAGGAGATTCTTCATGTCTAGTATTTTAAGCAAGTTTTTCATCACACTACTCATGTAGGTGAATCATAGAATGATTTGAGTTGGGAGGGAACTCTAAAGAGAGCCATGAGCAACTCTGCGGCTTTGTAGCTGCTGTGATGCAGCTTTTAGAAACAAACTCCGAGAGATTCCCTTTTCCAAAGAACTAATATAGGACATTCACACTGAACTAAAACTAAAACTGAGTAATCATTATCATTTTTGCAGCTGTAAAAAAATGGCCTTGTTAAATTTCTTCAGGAATTTCATCTTTGCTTATACTGGAATCTGAACCAAGAACTATAATTTTTCACTAATGCTTTTGTGACATCAACGCACCCCTCCTTCCCTAACAGGTATTTCAGATGACAGACACCATTTTGGAGACATTCAGAAATCAGTTCTACTGATTACAGCAGTTGTAGCTTTTCTTTTTCTTCTCCTTTTTTCCTTTTTCTTTCTTTCCTTTTTCTTTTTATTCTTATTTATATTTTTATTCTTATTCATATTTTTCTTTTTCTTATTTTTATTTTTCATTTGCATTTTCTCCTTTTTCCTGCTCTCAGAAAGCTAACTATCCTCTCTCAGCATTTCATCTTATTGCCAGGGTTCATTCTTGCTGATAAATGTTTTTCACCTTGTAAGCTTCCTGAGCAAAAAGGCTGAATAAATAGGGATGGATATATTCTCTTGGTGCTACCTTCAGTCTCAAAGTTGTACAGAAGAGTAGGAATTTTCTAACACACACAGCTACTCTCCTCCTGATCCCTTAAGGACAACCAAAACCAGACCAGTCAAACTTTGATTTATGTTTGATTAAAAGTGACAAATCAAAATGCAGACAGCCCTAACCCTGTAGTCCCAGTTGCAGTTAGGAAAGCCTCCTTTCCCCATTAAAACAAAAGTCCATTGCTGCTGAAAACAACGAAATTATTAACCATCTCTCACTGGCTGATACTGGCTGCAGCAGCTGTTCATTGGGACTGGAGGTAGCAGATGGAGGAGTGCTGGGAAGGCAACAGCATCAGGCACTCAGGTCAATTGTGGCATGTGTCATAGAATCATAAAATCATAGAATTGCTGAGGTTGGAATAGACCTCAAAGGTCATCAGGTCCAACCTTCTGCCCAACACCTCCATGACCACTAGACAGTGTCCTGAAGAGCCTCCTCTACACATTTTTCGAACACCCCCAGGGATGGTGACTCCACCAATTCCCTGAGCAGCCTGTTCCAATGTTTAACTACTCTTTCAGTAAAGAAATTCCTCATAATATCCAATCTGAACTTTCTCTGGTTCAACTTGTGGCCATTTCCTCTTGGTCTGTCATTAGTTACTAGGGAGCAGAGGCCAGCACTGGCCTCACTGCAGCCTCCTTTCAGGTAGCTGTAGAGGGTAATAAGGTCTCCTCTCAGCATTGCCTGCAAGCTTACTGAGGGTGCTCTCAGTTCCCTCACCCAACTCATTGATAGAGATGTTAAACAGGAGTGGTCCCAGCACTGAGCCCTGGGGAACACCACTTGTGACCAGTCACCAACTGACTTGAACTCTGTGGGCTTGGCCTTCCAGCCCGTTTTCCCCGCAGTGAAGAGTACACCTGGCTATGCCACGAGCCACCAGCCTCTGTAGCAGAGCACTGGGGGAGGCACTGTCAGATGCTTTGCTTAAGTCCAGCTGTGCAACATCCACAGTTCTCCCCCAACCTGCTAGGTGTGTTACCTGGTTATAGAATGAGATCAGGTTGGTCAAACAGGACCTGCCCTCCATGAACCCATGTTGGCTGGGCCTGATCCCCTGGTTGCCTTGCCCTTGTGTCGCTGTATGGCTCCACATGTCACTGCTGAGACGGGCTCATCACACTCACACACACACAACTTCTGCAAAGGCTCTAAACTATTGTGGTTACAAGCCCTTTTATAACCCTTCTGATAACAAGTGCCCACACCTGACTGGCCAATCAAAGACCACCTGCCCACAATTA
>WTSP01024642.1:10917-21014 GCA_025331215.1 Actenoides lindsayi | reverse complement strand
CGGGGCTGGGCGGTAGCGGGGCTGGGCCGTAGCGGGGCTGGGCCGTAGCGGGGCTGGGCCGTAGCGGGGCGGGGCGGGGCGACGGGGGCTGCCGAGGCCCGGCCCCCTCCCGGGGCGGCAAAGGAATCTGTGCTGCGCCCAGCCCCGGCGAGTCGCGCTGCCTCCTTTGCTCCCTCCTGGTCTCCGCCCGTCCCCGCGGCCTCGAGATGTCATCGGGCGGCAGCCTGAGCACCATGCAGCGGCTGGTGGAGCAGCTGAAGCTGGAGGCGGCGGTGGAGAGGATCAAGGTGGGCCGGGGCGCCGTCACACAGGCCTTCGGGGCGGGAGGCCGGGGTTGGCTCGTCCTGCGCGGCCGGGACGGGGCGACGGGCTGCTTCTGCTTGTTTCTCTGCGTCGCCCGGCCTGGGAGCGAGTCGGGGGGCGAGGGGTTCCCGTGCTCCGGGGGGGGCTCCGAGTCTCGGCTCCCGGGCGCGGTGGAGCGAGTGCCGTTCCCTGGGGGAAGGAGCGGCGATAAATAATGCAGCAGCTCCTCATTAATTCTGCACAAGCAAGCGTGATAATCGGGAGTAGATCCTCGCAGCTGAGGCAGCCGGCGGAGCGCTGGCAGGAGTGGCGGCGGTGCGGGTTTGTGCTGGCTGACACGCTGGGGTAAGCGGGCGGTTTGGAGCCTTCTCCTGCCTGTAGCTTCCCAGGGAAGGACAGTCTAGCGGCCAGCCCCTGAGGTTTGGTTTTGATGTTTTGTTTGTGTCGCACTGGCAGCCCAAATTCAGCCGTTCAGAGGCGTCCAAGACAGCCCCTGGTTCCCAGGAGGTGCGGAGGGGTGGGTCTCAGCTGCTTTCTCAAAACGACTCTTTCCAGCCATGCACAAAATCCAGCACAGGCTACGAAGTGATGGAGGTCGAATTCATTTGTAACCTGCACTTTCCCCTTCTCTCATCACCTCCATGCATTCGCCATTTTCCTCTGGCCAGAAGCTTCCTCAGTCTGACAACAGTGCCAGTTTATTGACCTACGGAACTTAGCCAATTGACTTTGAAACAACTTACAACACTTTTCTCACTATGCGTGTCCTGGGCTGGTGAAAACTTGAAGTGCCCATTGCAAGGTGAAGCCACTGTGGCTTGTGGACATCATCCAGATCGATTCATGAATGTTACTAGATTTTATTAGCGAGTTCTGAATCGGCATATGTTTGATTCACTGAAAGTGATTGTAGTTTATCAGTGCAATGATGTGTGGGAATCCGTGAGAAACAACATGATGCAGAGTATAAATGTAGGTTCTTGTGACAACACAGGTATAGTAACGCAGAAATGATTGACCAGCATTTCTGTTGCTTTATGCCAGCAGCAGTAGCTTGAATCTCTGTTCATGCTCATTTTGAGACACAGACCCTCTCCTAGGTTTTTGGAGGGACAGGGAGAGGGTATGAAAAATACAGTTTTTAGTTTACTGGGGGTTTGATTGTGCTCCTGGGCAGCTTGGCCTTGATGACATCTCAGTCTTATCTTTCTTGCAGCATTGTGCACAGCAGTATCTTCCCAGGTACACTGTTGTAGGAACCTGTTCCTGTCTTTTTCACAAGTGAAATGATGCGTGGTTAAAAATGTGTCTCATAAAAGTATCATCTACGTTTCTTGACACACAGTGTAAAAACAGTGAGGAATATATTCAGCTGGTGAAAAAAAAAAAAAGCAACATTTGGATCAGTCTTAGCAGATACTGGGATAAGAGAAAATGCTGTTTTGGCTACTTTGAATAGACAATACGTTTCCAGACGGAAGCTGGATATGAAAGGATTTTTAAAAATACAACCTATACTACAAAGTTCCAGTGTTTACCCTGCCAGCTAAAAAAGCAGGCAGGAACAATTATTTTCAGAAAGAGGAAACCAAGTAGGAAAGAAGTACCCACACACATCTTGCATGCAGGAGGCTGCTGCTGGGAGAGTGTTTGTCCTATGATGAAATACCGCAGAAACCCTTGGCACTTTTTGTGTGAACTGGAGGAGTGAAGAATGTTACAGGAGCATAGGTAGGACTAAGAGTAGGCAAATCTGTCCTGGAACAACAGTCCACTGCCATAGGGATCATTTTCACACACATGCCAAAAATCATGTTTGAATCTTCCCAGGAGCACCGGGATATACAGATCTCAGTGCCTGTTGCAGGGTTTGGTAGCAAGAGTGCAAGGAGACACAGTTTGGAGCTGCTAACTGTGCTGTGCTCACAGGGCAAGCTGTGCCTTGAGCAACTCTTTCTGCTTGTTTTCCCAGGGAAAAGCACTCTGCAGCCTTGTTGCCATCAGTGTTGGAAAGTGGCACCTCTGCCTGATAGCCACGTGGTACGCAGTCAGGTACAAGCAGGGGGTTGGCACTGTGGTTTGAGGCAAGAGTGCTAATGCTGCAAGGGCTAGGCAGGGTCGAGACCTCTGCCGCCTCCAGAAAGAGTTCCCCTGAAGGAAAGGAGGTGTGACAAAGCCCACTGATTAGCAGGGATCCTCGCTGTGAATGCTTCTCTCTGTACTCTGCTCAAGAGAAGCTGCGAGGCTGTGGAAAAATGGTTGTCTTAACAACTCTCTGAAATGCTGACAGCTGCCAGGTGAATTTGGCAGTTACCAAGGATAAGTGTCCTGGAGGACATCTGGGAGACAGAGAACAGGACAGCAACAAAATAGCAAACAACAGCATGCACTAGGCTAGATTTCCCACCTGTTTCCAGACGCTGTTAGATGGGATGGCCCAGAACCAAAATCCCATCAGGGCTCCTGGGTGGCCCCTTCAGTCAGGAGACTGTGAACTGTGGATGGTCTTTCTGGCTTTTGTCTCAACCCTCTGCTGGCAATACTGCAAAGTTGTGTAAGAAAAGTCAGTATTTCAGGAGTCCTGTACTGAAGGTAGAGGTGAGGTCAGAGAGGAACTTGTATAGCCACCAATATGTTCAGTATTTCCTTTTATAAAAGAATGTAGTAGGCAGTATGGATTCTGACAGTCCCCAGTAAATGTTACCAACAGGTGTCTGAGAAAATGGGAATTCACCTTTGTTTTCCTTTAAAAATACACAACTGATTTGCTGCCCACAGGGAGAACAGAGGAGCTCAGTTCTGGAGGCATCTTGCCTTTGGGCTGCTTGTACAACTCTGGACTGTCCTCTCTCTGGGCCAGAGCATGGATTTGAAGCTCCCATTTCACTTCCAGGGGAAGGTGGCAGTTTGGACTTAAAAAGCTTTTCATCCTCCTCTTTTTGCTTTCATTCCTTGTTACGTTCTGTGTTGCCTACCAGTTTGGAAATTAAAATCCTTTCTGTAGATTATCTGAGAGTATTAGAGTTCAAATATAAACCTGAAAACAGTACTGTAGATTGGAAAATAGTGTAGTCACTGCTCTGAGTATTTCAATGAGGTGAAATTCCATTGCACTTGCAAGTCAGTCCTGAGCGCTCCTCTAGCTCATCACTGGCATAGTATTTCACACGTTTCATTGGAGCTTTGCAAATGTGTGTCCGTGATGATTTACTTGGTGTTTTGGAATCCAAGTGCTGACCTAGATGTTCTCCAGCTCTGTTTGATAATGGTTCTTCAAGGGGAAATGCCCAACAGTTGCTTGTGAATGAATTAGTTTCCTCTGGATTTGTGTTTCTTTTTCCTTTACACAGGTCTCTCAGGCAGCTGCAGAACTCCAGCAGTACTGTATGCAAAATGCCTGCAAAGATGCCTTGCTTGTTGGGGTTCCTGCGGGGAGCAATCCCTTTCGAGAACCCCGATCCTGTGCTCTACTCTGAAATCAGGTAATAAAGTCACAACAACTCTGATTTGAAACTCAAGCCCTAGGAGGGACAGGGGCACGTGGTGATAGTTGTCTGATTGTCAAGTTCTTGATAGCGAAGTGTTCATCACTTTCCTGCTGGCTCTACAGATTGCTTTCTGTTCCATTTACGTATGGCAGTTGAAGCATTTCTCGTTCCTACAGCTCTTTCTAGAGCTGTTTTGTTTATGAGTTGCTGAGGGTTTTTGTGTGTGTTTGGTTGGGTTTTGTGTTTGAGCAGCTCAAGGGTCATCAGAGGTATCCAAAATAACAAAAACTGTCTGTGAAACACAGCTGTGTTTGACACAGTAATAAACCTTTTTTTTTTTTTTTTTCCTCTTATAGGAAAGATCATCGGAGAGTTGCCTTCAAGAATGACATGGATAACAACTGCCTTTCCTTCACAAGGAAGTGTCCTGACTTTTGTGTGGCTAAAACAATGCATCTGTTTGTTCCTGTGTAGACTTCACTGCCTTTTGCTAATTGTTCTTAAAGGTTTTTAATGTAACTCGTACTCTTTTAATAATTGTCACCATTGTTACTACACTCTGCTAGCTATATAGATATTACCTGAGAAGTTTACAATTCAGAAAAGAAAAACACATGGATTTTTTTACCAAATTACTTATTCCTAACTTGTCAAACTGTTGCATCAGAGTGATAGCAAAAATTATTAGCATTTTCCAAATGAAAACATTCAAGAGGTGAATTGTTAAAGTATAAAAGTAAATGCTATTAGTACTGAAGTAATGTTCTCAGGGGGAATTTTGTTTCCATTAGCAGGACCTGGGACCAACTACAGGCTTTTTTCAAGTGCATCTAAGTGCATAAAAGACACATGTTAGAAATTGTTGGACATAATATGTAGCACAGGTTTGATTCCTAAGGCATGTTTCTTACAAAACTTCTGATCTGTAATACTCCTAATTTGTATCTGTAAAGGTACTGCTGTTGTGTGTCATGATTTAAGCCCATCCAGCCGTCGCTAAACATCATGCAGCCTCTGGCTTACTCCTACCTCCCTCCAGTGGGATGAGGAGGAGAAAATGCAGCAGAAGGGTCAAGACTAAGACAGGGAGGGCTCACTCAGCAATTATGGTCATGGTCAAATCTGGACTTGACTTGGGGAAAACAACTTTGATTTAATTTAAACATCAGAACCACAATGAACTTACCAATCAAATCAGACTAGGACAGTAAGAAATATAACCAGATCTTAAAAACACCTTCCCCTGATCCCTCCCTTCTTCCTGGCCTCAGCTCAGCTTGCCTCCCAAATTCTCTAGTTCCTCCACACCTGCAGTGTAGGGAATGAGGGTTGGGGTCAGTTCATCACATGTTGTTTCTGCTGCTTCTTCTTTCTCAGGGGGAAAACTCACAGAATCACAGAATGGTGGGGATTGGAAGGAACCTCTGGAGGTCATCTAGTCCACCCCCTCTCCAATAAAGCAACTAGATCAGGTTGCCCAATATCGTTTCTGAACAGGTTTTGAATACCCCTCAGAGAAGTAGACTCCTTAGCCTCTCTGGGTAGCCTTTTCATGGGCTCTGTCACCCTCACAGTAAAGTTCTTCCTAATGTTCAGATGTAAATTCCCATGTTCCAGTCTGTGCCTATTGCTTCTTGTCCTGAAGCACTGAAGGCTTTTAGTAACTCTGCCTTCTCTGTATCCTCTGTCACCAGGGCACCCACCTCATGCAGCATAGGACCACAGTTTCAGTCCTCCCCTGCTGCAATGTGGCATCCCTCCCGTGGGAGACAGTCTTCCCATTGACAGACTGTTCCAGTGCAGGCTTCTCTCAGAGCGTGGGGTACTCCACAAGCAGCAGATGGGGTTCTTCTCCACTGCTGATCTCCGTGGGCTGCAGGGGGTCAGCCTGCACTTCACCATGGGCTGAAGAGGAATGGCTGCTCTGGTGCACCTCCTTCCTCCTGACTTCAGTGTTCACATGAGTTCTTTCTCACATCCTATTCCAAAACAAAAGAACCCCCAAGACAAAAGAACGAGCCAACGGGTTTTTTTCCTCCTTGTACATATGTTGTCACAGAGGCACTGATTGGCTCAGCCGTGGCCAGAGGTGGGTCCAACTTGGAACTGGGGGAGCTTCTGGCATCTTCTTACAGAAGCCATGCTAGTAGCCCCCTCCCCATTACCAAAACCCTGCTAGACACAAACCCAGCACACCTTGACATGTTTACAATGTGACCAAACAGACCCTAAAAATGCATGAACACCCAAAGACAGTTGCATGTGTGTTAAGGTTTGCAATGCACAAAACATACCAGAATGTGCTTGGTTATTTGCCTTCTTTTTTTTTTTTTTTTATAGAGCACATTTATAAAGACAACTAACTTTTTTTTAATAATAGGTTTTTAGTTTTGTCTATTTTCTATTGTTTCTATTAATCTTTTAGAAGTTTGGAAATAAAACTCCTTTCCCTATGGGCTTTGAACTCGTTGTTTAATTGTAGCAAAGAGCAGATGTTGTAACGAAGAGGATACTGTCATTTTGCTGCGTAAGGAGAGGCTTCAAGCTGTTTGGCTTTTTGAGCAGAGGTTGCTGTCGGATTTTTAGAAAATCTGAGTATTTAATTTTCATTAATGTGAACTGAAATGAGGCAGTAAGTATCCTCCAGTCAGTTCAGTCCTTCTCAAAAGATGTTCATCCTTGCTGTCCTGCAGGAAAACACTGAAACGAGAGTTGTAGCACTGTCAATATGTATTGTGCCTCTTATTCGAGAAGAGAATGGCCTTCCTTAAGAGATTCTTCACTTTGGCTTTCTTTCATTGTAGGTTCTTTGAATATGGCAGTTTTTCTTCAGTGCTTGACACATGCATACACTGGAAGTCTAGAGGAAGCATGGCTATTCTTACTTCCACAGAGGTGATGAGAGGCTCAGATGTAGGTGAAAATGCTCAAGTTAGTGATGGAGGAAGAGGGAGGAGAGTATAATGCCTTTGATAGCCAGCAGCTGGCTGCTGGCCACTCCCTTAATATTTATTTTACCTGCTGCAATAAAATCTCCCCCTATCCTCACATCTGTTTCTCTCCTGAGCCCCCCTTGATGCATACACTTTCCTGCTTAATGTCCTTACTTGGAGCTTGGGTTCTGGAGTAGCTGCTGAGCTGGCATATGTAGCTGCCAAATTACAGTGTCCAGGAGAGCAGCTGCTGCTAGCCAGCCAGTCAATGGCTGTTGTCTCTTGGCTGCCCTGCCCAGGTCCATATGGTATCCTTTAGCTGGAGCACCACGGTCAACCAGATGCCAGAGGAGCAGCACTGTGACCATACTGCAGTTTCTGACTGCATCCATGTCTTACCAGCAGCGGAGAGGGACTGGGAGTGCTGCACCCGGGTGTACCTGTGAGGGTGGCGGTAATTCTGCAGTCTCATGGGAGGAAGACACAGATTCCAGTCTCTTCAGAGGAGTGTTCTTGCTGCACTCCTTTGCTCTCAGGGCAGCATACAGCTCAGCTGCTGGATACAAGCAGGGAAAGGAATGGCAGCAATGCCACCTCTGCCCTCCAAGGCGTGGGCTGTGACAAGTGCTGGGTGTCAGAATGAGCTCCAGAACAGGGTGGATTGGCTTTGAAGCTCTTGTGATCCCTATGGGGAGTCAGTTTTATGAAGCATGCCACTGCTGGTTATTTTGTGTTGGCTAAATGAAGCAGCCTACATCTTAGAAGCTGAGCTTTTGCAGATCCCCTTTTTTGAGGTAACTAAGGAACCTGACAAATGAGCCTGGGCAGCTGTCTGCTTCTGTATGCAGCACAACAGCATGTCTCTTACCTGCCCAGTCAACAGGACAATGTCTTGTGAACAGCTGCAGGTGTGCCTGGGCTTGCACTACTGATAAACTGAGCACTGGGCTGGCTTAGACAGGGACAAGCAGCACATTTTGCTGCCCCTGCAGTAATAGGCGTAATCTGCAGTGGGGTGGACAACTGTGAAGAACATCTTAGCTTCCTTTGCAAAAGGTCATCCAAGAGAATTGTTTACTGAGTTTCAACTCTCCACACACTGCACAGAGGCCTTCATACCAGTTTCAAGGCAGCAGGTCCCACAGGATGCCCAGGATAAAGCAAATTGTGTGCATGATTCTGCATACTAAGTGCCTCACATGAGCTGCAATGTCCTCTTTTCTCACTGCCATCTCTCAGTCCATCAGCAAGGCTCTTCCCCATCCACAGATGCCACTTGCCTGATCACTAAGCAGATTACAAATTTGATCCAAGAACAGAGTGTCCCTACCTGCTGGGAGGACTGGTGATTGGTTTTTATATTGCATCTTTCTGTCTGAGAAGTAGTTGTTTCCTAATTCTTCTTAGTTACAGATGATTTAAGGAAAAACACAAAGTGCATCTGTAGAGTTTGATAGTAATTTTCCTCCACATTAAGCAGATGGGAGGCACGGGGCGAATGTCACAGGTGATAAATTTGTCATTGTGTACATATCTGTGAGACACTGAGAGACATAAAGAAATACAGTAGAAACAACTGGTCAATGCAAACCCTTTTCCTCATTTTCCACTATGTTTCTAGTAACTAACTGTACACTGACACTTTTTCTACCTAACAGAAACTTAATGCAGACAGCATTTGAATTTCCTTTACTTATTTAATGTAGGCAACATATCTTTGTTTTCAAAGTCATCTGTAGATTATCTGAGCTAGTCTTCTGTAACTGTCTCAAGTGAAAGTTCTGGTGTCAGCCTTTGCCTGTTGGAAAGGAGGACATAAATACATAGCTTGGCAGGGGCAGCTGTAATTTTCTCCACTGTGATCATCTGTGACTGAGACTTTGGAGAGCTACACTCTTAAAAGAACAGGTTCCCGGGCCTGGCAATTTAGGGGAGAGCTCTGAAAAACAGAGCCAAATACATGATACAAAGGAGATGGAAAATGGTTAGGTCAAGTGACCACAAAAATGGGCCAGAAATAGTAAGCAAACTGCAGTTTTTATTTAAGTCTTTCTCTTATTCTGGGCAAAATAGGGAAACACTGGCTTGGTTGCAATTCTACTAAAAGTCTTTTTATGTTACACTTGAAAGGTGTTTTCTAAAGTCTTGGAAATAATTTGGGTACAAATAATTTGGGGATATTGCATTGAACTATAACTGCTATTAGTCATTGTTGTTTTTAGGAATTCTCATCTAAAACTCAGGTCTCCATTTTCTTTAAGATACCAGAGCTTTCTCCCCCAAGTGCTTTTTTTTTTTTTATTTATCCAAATAGTGAATATGCACTTAAGAAAGGAACTATGTCAAGAAAGTTCTTTACTCAAAGCATAAACCACAAACTTGGTGAGGTGTTTTTTTTTCTCCCCTTTTTTTTTTTTTATCTTTCCCTTTCTCATATTGCATCAAACTTGAAAATACTTGTGAGTTTGAAAACTGAATCAGCAGAAGGCCAATGAACAAACACTGAGACTTTGGAGCTGGCAGGCATGCCAGTGCAAACTGCATTTGCATTCCTGCAACAGAATGGAGTTGCTGTCTATCATTGCTCCCACACATATTTCCAGTTTTGTTAACAAATCTCTTGATGGAAGAGAAGGGTTTTGTTTTTCTTTAAACTCTTACCCTCTCCAGCCTTGAGATTCTGGTAAATCTAGTCTATATTAAGTCTGGAGAGCTGCATGCTCAGGGAGCAAACACAGGTGCAATGAAAACTCTGTGAGCTTCAATGTCAATTTTTTTTAATTGATTTTTTTGTTGTTGTTGTTTTTGTTTTTTGTTTTGTGTGTGTAGAGTGATAAAATACCTTTTTATGACCCATGAGAACAAACAGAGAAGCAGTAATTCTCCAGGTTCACGGAACTAGTTTGTGGAGAAGAATTTTAAAAACATGCTGAATTAGCGAGGATTCTCAAACCCTTATTTCTCTCTAAAAATGAACCAAAAAATGAATTACATCTATTTCCCTTCAAAAAGTTCAAGGATTTAAAAAAACCCCAAACACTAATGTGTAGTATGCAAATCCTTATTCCATTCAGAAAAATTTAAGACGTGTTTGTCCATCACTTCTTCCAGGGACTCTTTCATACATCAATCTCTTTTTTTTGAACTCTGGTACTTCTGCAAATCCTGGACATGGAAAAGAAGTGGAAAGAAAATATATGTATGATAAACTACAAATAAAACACATATGCAGACTTAACTATATTTTTTTCTCAGAATCTGTAACAGACTTCAGCTTTAACCAGTATGCTCTATAGGGAAAGAGTAGGCACAAGTCACAGTTGCACAAGCAATCCTGTGTTTGAAACACCTTCCAAAATGCTATTCTTTTTAC
>WTSP01024642.1:0-10817 GCA_025331215.1 Actenoides lindsayi | reverse complement strand
AAAAATACATAATAAATAAATAATACAGGAACTTATGCAAAATAAATACACCTTCTTGCACTATGCTTAACCAAAATATTTCAGTAAAGGTTTTAATGCTTATTTCTATTTCATTAATATTACACTTAGTACTATTCACTAATTCTGAAAGTTAATTCTTTTTACCCAGAGACATGTTCATGTTTCTAAGTTGTTTAAAAAAGCTACTTACATTCTTAAGGTTCAAGGATTTTACAATAAAATATTTGAGTAGTTGCCAATTGGAAAGAAGTTGCCGTAAGAAAATTCTGTTTAGTCTTTACAAAAAGTATTGTCAAAAAAATGGCCTAAGGATTTCATCTGTTCCAGGGGAAATACTGGCTTGGCATATTGGCATTAATTGTTTATGGTTTAATAAAAGTTACATCTAAAGCTTGAAGAAATCCCTGGCAGTTCCCAACCTGTCTTTTTAATTTGATTCTGTACACATTTCTTAAACTTGGGATTTCACATTTCTTAAATTTGGGATTTCAAAAGGCTTTAACTTTATTAAGGTGGGGTTTTTTTCATTAGCATGCACAATTATTTAGTATACTTATTTTTCCCCTGACTAGGGAATAATAAAGTAAAATAAGCCTGTTCTTCAAGCTATTAGGAGTATCTAAATTTCACTCTGTGAATTTGCTGAATCTACATTTTGTCCTTTAGAGAAAATACTTTCTAGTCTTCCCCCTTTCGTGCAAGCTCATGTTTATGCAATAATCTTTCCCATAACTTTTAAAATAATTCTGGCATGTTTACTAGGCAAATTTCAGGCACCATCAAAGACAAGAGGCTGGTGTTTACAATACTGGAGAACTACATTTTTCAATATTTTATCACTGTCAATAACAGAATTGGTTTTTTTGGTTTTTTTTTATATTTGCTATACTCAAACCAGAAAATAAATACTTAAGAACCTTTTATCACAGAAAAATATATGTATGTGCAGGTAATTTTTTAGTAGAGGAACCATGCAAATGTTGGGTTGGATTGAAAAACCACCTGAAGAAAATACAAAATCTAGTCTTAAAGGTAGTCTTGTTTCCAGTTGAGTTACAAACATATTTTCATCAAATTCTGCTTGCTATGGACATACCTGTTCTATTTTTTTCTTTCTTCCACAAGAATGGTGGACTTTGTTTTCTCTTTCCTTTAGATTCTCTACCTGTTTGGTGAAAATTCAGGTTTTGAAGGTCATCTGGGTCAACAAAGAAATCAGAGAGAAAACCATCGGATGCAAATGAATCACATGGGCCTGCGGATGAAGAGTCATTCCATGGGGTCTCGTCAATCAGAATTTCTGCGCTCTTAAATGTTGTGTCTCTAAATCCTTTTAGAAAGTTCTTAGAGCTCTCCTGAGTTGCACAGTCACTGAAAGTTGCAAAGAAATCCTCTTTTTCAGAGTTTTTAGAAGAATGATCAGAGCTATATTGCATCCTGAAAGGCTGTCTTTGAGTATACACAGGATTCATAACTTCTAGATGAGCAAATTCTTCACAGTCCTTTGGCACAGCAAAGTCATTCTGCTTCCTCCTTGTAATTATTTTTGAAGAACATGATTTCTTTTGCATACAGCTTGGAAGATCAGAGTCAAAAACCCCCTGATGACGATTCAGTGGGGGAATTATGACTTGAGAATTCATGTGAGATATTCCTGCTAGAGAAAAATTTGAATTATTCTGTTTGGATAATGACAAATCATCTTATTTCTATACATTTTACAGGAAACCAAGATGGCATTGAGAATTTCAGTTGCAGTCTATCTCCTCAGAATAACTGACATTTCCATGATTAGAAGATAAAGTTTCCAATACACTCAGATTTTTACTTGGTTTCAAAGGAGACATGTTTTCCTAGTAATCCAAGACTATTACCTGTGCTGTCTTGTGTCTTACCAAGCAGCTCTAAAGACTGATGATTTTGTTTATAATCTGGGGATAATGTGTTGAAGTTATTCCAGTTTTCTGGGGGTGATGTACCTTTCACTGCTGTTTCTAGTGGAGCAGCAGCATTTAGGCTGTATGAAGATGTTATGTCACTAAAATGCTGAAACAAAAAAAACCAAACAAGATACTTGAGGATTCTTTATAGTACATGTCTACACTGTCAAATATGTAAAGTTAAACTAGTTGTTAGGATTCTAAGATGTATAATTTTCTTTGTTTTCTGGAGAAAAAAACCCTCACCGATACAGAAGTACAGGCATGTACAGCAGCCAACATGCTACCCGTCTTAAAACCGTAAACAGAGTGAGTAGTAGCCTGTCTCTTGACACACAGGAAAATCTATACCTTAATATACTTTGTGCTCTTTCCAAATATTCTCTTTATTCTCTTTCTACAGTCCAGGACTGCAGGAAGTAGTGTCTGCAATGGATTGGTGCGTACCATACATCACGGAGGAATTAAACTGGCAAGATCTTCTTCTGTTTTTCAGCCAGTAAGCATGGCTTTATGCATATGCAGTTATTACAATAGCATGCACAAGGTGATATTCAGTGCCCAAATATCAGTCCATTTGCTCCTTCACATTAACTGAATACTTCTGATGTGGAAGTTTATTTTGCATGTTCTTGACTGATAAAACCTGTGCATTGTTTATCTAATTAGCTGATTATAAATAGCTATTATAATTTTCCCAGGCTTGGCCCAACTGAAGCAGTAGGAGCACACTAACTGCAGAGTTGGTGCTTTAGTGAATGGAATTCTTCATCTTGAACTCTAGGTCTCTTACAAATTCGTAGTCCTAAGCATCTGAAAGTGGTGGGCTTATTCTTATGGAAGGCAGGCAGGAAGTAAGGACAAAGATCTTGGAAATACTTAGTTGGAAAACACTTCTTATGTAAGGGAAACATATAAGCTTGTATGCTTATACCACAAAGCTTGAAGCAGAAGCTGATCAAATTAGTATTTTTGTTGTTCAGGAAATGTTCTAATCATCTTCACACAAACATAATGGTGCCTTGACAAAATCTGCTGAGAATCATGATATTTTAGATATGAATGATATGTCGAAGCCTATCATTAATTTTTAATTTTATACCAACAAATGTGCATTCGGCATCAGATTAAAAAAAAATGTATTAAAACAGTACAAAAAGATTGATCTAAGACATAAATTAATTTTGGCTAACCTTTAAAACTTTTTTTGGAACCTCTGGCAGAATTTCCTGAAGTTGATCAAAGCTTGCAAGAAACAACCTGCTCAGTGAAGGTACTTTCTTTAACATAAACTGAGCAACCAGTGGGTTGATACACGGAAAAGTAAGCAGGTATTTCTCTGTCTGTAAACAGAAATTATGTTTCTTAGACTGATATCTGACAAACTTTTTACTCCACTTTTTTCTATTTCTACAGGTTGACATTCCCATTAATAGGTCCTGATGAAACTGTTTTTACTACAGATGTAAGTGCATAATTTTTGCAAAAGAGTTATTTCTGCATAATAGTTTGATAAAAAGCAAGCACAGTCTAAGGATATTTTTATTCTAAAGGATGAAAACAGTGAATCATGTAAACATCATTTGAAGACTCATTACCAGATTTACCATTTATTCTTCATTTTGAAGAGAATTAGTTAAGTCGAGATAAACTGACAAAGCAGTTTTTATTTTACAGAAGTTACATTTGTAAGCAGCAATGAGACAGGTGCCAAAAGCAGGAGTTGCTAGGGGAAGAGTGAATGGCACACAGAAGGCAGCAGGTTGAAAGCAATAGCATCTTAAGGTCAGCCTCCAGTTCCTGACTTGCATAAAGCTCTGTGCTCAACAGATGCCAGGATCTAACAGCTTTAATGGAGACAAAATATAATCAATACTTCCTCTTAGTTTTTCACCAGTATCCTTAACCTCTAAACTGGAAAATCTATAATCCAATATCTCGCATTTGAAAGGCCACACCAATACCTGCTTTCAAATGCTTCTGGATTTTGCAAAAGCCAAATAGGGTCTCAGCTTTACAAGAGTTCAAAGCTTTCACATAAAAAGACTAAATACAGATGTTTAATTTTAAAATCCTAATATACAAGTTAAAGCACATTTGACTGTGATTGATGGACCTGTTCCAGCATTCACTTTAAATATCCCATAACAACCACGGCATGAGAGGTTAAATAAATTTCTAGTACCTTGTACTAAAGCAAGTCTGTGAGCAATGCCATTGACTTCAGTAATGGATCAGCACTGAGGGATGTGGCTTCATTGTATGTATATCTTTCATAATTTGGATAGTTTTTGAACTATCCAGAACTGTAGAACTGTACACACTGGCTGGTCATTGCGGAAGATAAACTTCTCTACTGGTTAATTGTGAAAGCACAGGAAAAGTCCAAATTGCACCTAATTGTGCTGGCAAGGATGATGGAAACATTGTATATATATGTGTGTATATATATATATATAGGCCCATATATAAAAATATGTGTATGTGCATATATATAAAATGCACAAATATAATAATAAAATAATTCTTATTTTCCTAATAAATTTTAAGAGAATAACAACAACAACAACAAAAAAAACCACCTAGAGCTTTATGAGTCTGAGAATCAGGAAGAAAACATTGTAATTTAATGGAAAGATAAGCAAACCTCCGATGGTAAGACAGAAAGCCAGGATTTGTCCAACCACTCTTGAGGACTGCTATTAGTTGCTATCAAAATGTTGTCAGCAATCTGACGAATTACCAGTGCCATTTCTTCTATCCCTGGCATGAGAACTACCTAAAAGTGATACAAATTATTTGTTAAAACTTGTATTAAGGAATGTTTTAATTTGCTACAGAATTTAAATTTGAAACATTAGAAGTGACCCTGAACAGAACAGCTGGTAATGTGGAGTAATGAAACCTGATCCATACTTAATCATGAGGAAGAACTCAAACCTCTGATCACTTGACTGGCCACAAATTACACTCCTTATCTATGCAAATTGTATATAGGTGAAATTTATCCTATAGGTCTTTTATTTGTGTTCAAGTGTATGAATACATTATGAGTTCGTAATAAAACAGATAATTCTGAGATGCCTAATGCAGTTTAAGATGTGTAACATTTTGA
Organism: Actenoides lindsayi; assembly: GCA_025331215.1. Lineage (NCBI taxonomy): Eukaryota > Metazoa > Chordata > Aves > Coraciiformes > Alcedinidae > Actenoides > Actenoides lindsayi. The sequence goes on along the minus strand of WTSP01024642.1, from coordinate 5,741 downwards.
AGGTCTAAGTAATTTCCACATGAACTAGACTGCTGAGTACATGGAATGAAAACAGCTTGTCCTCTGTTTAACATTCATTTAACCAAATAAATTTGAAATGGATTTTAATATTCAGGTAAGTGAAAAATCACCTAAAGAGAAGTTACTTCATGTGGAAGAAGTTACACACATCAACTTGATAAGCTGAATGCAACTTTTGCATGATTGTTACTGTTGATTATTGTAGATACTGCATTTTTGGATTTATAATGAAAAAAATTAATTTACCTTGCCACATCAGAAAGAAAAGTGACTGAGTAACTGGCAGCAGAGAAAATTACACTTCTTTTTCTTCTGCTAAACTAGTACCATAATATTAATCTCAAAATTCAAATTAAGACATAAACAGGATAAATACATGTCGTAACAATTTATAAAAATAAAAGGTACTATCTCATTTCTTGACTCCTAGTCCTAAAACCACTTCAGCTGTTACTTGAATCTGATTCAACTTGTAGTGGAGTTTTTTTCATTTACTTTAGCAGCAGTAAATTAAACTTCCATCTCTTATTTTAGCAATTTTGAGCTATTTTATGTTTTTGATGTAGAATCCATACTTGATTAATCACTTTAGAAATATCATGCAGTGAAGATTAAAAGAGAAGGAGTGTTACAAAAAAAATTACCTTCACTTCAAAGTCTTCTGACTTCTGTATAAGTTCAATTACAGTGGCATAAATTAAGACAAGGTTAAGCAGGGTATCTCCCCTGAGACTGTACCTATAAAACAGTTTTATTGGACCATTAATATTTAACATGTTCATGTAATAATTCCAAAACATTTGTTCCATGTGTTAATACATGTCTGTTTAATTTCCTGGAATTCAGAATACTAGTATAGTTTGAGCATTAATACCTGTGAAAGGAGAACTAGAACACATTAAGAGACTGAATGCTAAATGATGCCTGTTGAGGAAGAAAATGGAGTCAGCCCACAGCAAAGTGAGCCTGGCCTGAAGCAGAAGGACTGGATCAGTGTCTAGGTAAAAGGACTAGAGAAAAATCATACAGTGAGGGAAGGTGATGCACGGAAATGCTACCACTTGCTCACAGAATATGGAATACTCACAATATGGAATAAAAGGATGCCTATGAGCTACACCAACAAAAGCTGTGCTTCCATAGCAAAGGGAGCTGATGGACTAGAACACTTTAAGAATCTCTCCCTATTGCAAATGATATACAGTGATACTAACACAGTAATTAATAACCATGTATTTGTAGGGGTTAATTTACTTCAAACAGCTATAAAGAATAATTCCAGTAGTTAATATGCTTAGTCTTGTGATATTTCTGTACCTGTTGATTTGAAATACACCTCATGTTAGCACTACCTGCCTCAAATCCTATTATTTTACAACAACTATTTATCTCTTGTGTAAGACTAAACACAAAGCAAACATCTTTGTTAACTTTTTGGGGGGTCTGCGGTGATTGCTGTTACTTCTATCATTCCATTTAAATTTTCAGTAGGAGCATGACAACACTGTAACTAAGCGCAAAGTCCAAAGCACACTAGAAATACTAGCTTACAGTATTCATATTCTTCTAGGAGAAACATATTCCTGCAAAAAAATTTTAAAAAATAAAGCAAACAAAAACAAACCCACAAAGTGTTAGCAGCTTCCTTTAGTGATAAGTTTCTTTTAAAAACATCAAGGTAACAAAAGAATTTCATAACTTACTCTAAACTCAGTCTTTCTCTGGAATAGAAAACAATCCAACAGCACGTATATTGGAGCGATAATGCTGTAAGCGTCGATATTACATTGTCACTGGATTTATCATAATTTAGTTCTTCCATACTCTACCAGAAAATTAATATACAAAGTAAGAAAAATTAATATTACCATGACTCTCACAAGCTTTTAATGTGCATTGCTGTATTATGCTGAAGTTAAACATAAATAGAGCTAAATAATATAGGTATTAAATACATGTGTTAGTGAGGAAAACTAGGTTGTATTCCCAAGGTTAATTTTGTTTGACCTTTAAAAAGCTGATTCACTGCTTCATGCCTCTTTCTTCCTCTTGTATAGAGGAAACACCACAACTAACTTTTTAGGATGTTCCTAAGATTTTTGAGAACTTTAATAATGCAAAATACCATTATAAACTGATGAAGTACTTCCTTAACCTATGCAAATCATACTATAATTGCACTGAATATATAAAGTACAACATCACTAACTGCAGTATCATTTGCAGTAGCATGTAGGACTGTCTATGTGTGTTGTGCTTGCAATACTAATTGATTCTTTTATTCTTTATCTATCTTTCAGTAGCAGTTCTTCTACCTGTAAAGTCATCTGTCTTGCTGCATACCAGAATTTAAGTATCATGCTGTTGTCTAAACTATTGCTTGATATTAAAAGTAGGAAAAATTATTCTCTAGGCTAATTCAGATATGAGGAAATAACATCCCTACTGTTAAGAGAATATAGTCACAGACATATTTAATTGGTCATTACAATTTTCCCTTATACAACTATTTTCAAGTATGCATCCATTAGCTGTATTTAATACAATCCAATCTCAGGTCAAATATTACAATTCTGCAAAGAAATGTAGGTACAGACATGAGAACATTTTAAACTGGCCAAACTGGCACAGAAAGAATTCTGGAGTTAATGAATTTGGAAATAATTTGTATTGTGAAACAATGCATGAATTGAACATGATTATGAGGAAGAAAAGATATGTTAGGAGGCTGCAGATACAGCCTAGAAGAGACCAAACACATAACAGCATTTCAACATACCAGTTTCATTTTGTACCTGCAAAAAGATAGCAGTACATTCATCTATTGTCAACACAACATACTGATCTGTACTTCCAAGGAGTCTTAAGGAGTAACTACTGTTTCTTTCAACAAAGGTAATGCGGTACCTGGAGAAGTCAAATTATTTTATTAAATCTCAGTTAAATAAAATAATAAGATTTTCTTAAAGGAAGTGAATAACACACATTCTTAACACAATTTTTTTTTTAATTACATAGTCTTTTCATACCTTGATCTTTCCCAAATGCTCAAGTTCATTTTAAGACACGTTTGAAGAATAAATATGAATGTAGCAGTGACTTAATGAAATATTATTGGATTATTGTGTTCCTAACCCCACCAATAATGACCCTGATAAACAGCTTTTGAGTTGACAAAAAAGAATATACAATACAGAACATAAGATACATAAACCAAGGAAATAGATACTCCTTTTGAGTAAATATATATTGCATTTCTTTCTTCCTTTTATGGTTGTGCAACACAGGGAAAGCAGACTGAGTGAAAACTCATCGACTGCCATCAGTATGATCCTAAGTTTTTCTGAGGGAAGGAGAACTGCAAGCAGCACAGCCTCCTGGCACCAGCTGCGTTAGCAAAGACTAACTGAATGAACATCACATGCTTGGGGCTTTGGGGAAGTCTTGGCTGACTGCGGCGGGGGTGGGGAAGTTGAGAAGAGACAATCGTCACACTACTTAGCCTCATCCCTAGGAAATGGAAGAGACCTAAACCTGATTCTGCCAGCAAGTTCTCTAGAAACTTACAGACGAGCTAGTGAGAAAGTACCAAAAAGCATTCCTGGCTATTTAGCTTATGACCAGGCTGAATACAGAATTTGAACAGGTCAGAGTTTAAAAGTTCATGCCAAATTAAATGTTCAAATTTTAAATGGTAAACATGTATTTATTTATTTATTTATTTTCCTATTGAACTGTAGACACAGCTCAGAAATGGCTTCACAGAAGACTTGAGCATACAGCAAGGATCAAAACTGTCATGTCTCTTCAGCAACATGGTAAAATCAACCATCTGTGTCTCTGGCACTATGCTTAAGAGATGCTCCTGCTGTGTCCCTGATTTCTTGCTTTGTTTTTGCCTTGCCATAATAAAAAGTACTTTATCAGGTAAAAGGTTTTGTGATAAAAGCTACTTTTATCAGGTATTTATTATTGTGAAAGCAAAATGCAAGAAAATTATGTCAAAAAAATTAATGTACATGTGCAATGATTTACAAACATGACAATTTTTGTACTGGTTAAAGAGTATTCAAAATTAAGTGAATATTAGATCTGAATTTTACAAATAAAGTCGGTTTTGCTTTTAACTTAGACTCTCCCAAAAGCCCTGATACATCTGAAAATGAGACTGGTTTACTGTTGTTTGGTTTGGGTTTTTTTTCATATAGCCCCTATAGTTAAAAGCTAAAAATTCCAAAAGCTATTTTTATGAAGAACTAAATACAAAATCTTCCAAGCACCAGGAAAAAAATCTTTTTGTCTGATGTTATGATTTTCAGGGAAAAGTAGACAATTTTAAAAGTTGTTTTGATTAAAAGTGTTGGCTCATTATTAAAATTAAAAAATTGGCCATTCCATTCTCTTTAACATTTGTGTGAATGTATACAATTAAGACATCAACTTCGGCAGAAAAATTATCTTCTTGCCTCTTAAAATGCTAATAGTGTAACTGCAGTAAGGTACCTCATATTCAAGTAGCTGGCTACTACATGATATTGTATGACAAGACACATGTCCTGGAAAACTGAAAATAAATAGTCAGTAAGATGAAATAGGTTATTTTCACTCACTTGGATTCCAAAAGCTGAAGAATATCTGGCATATTAAGAAGAGCTTCAGTTGCCAGAAATACATACGGAATCTGTACCTCCAGAAGAAAGGAACCACAGAGATTCCCTAAAACATTTTTCATATATAAGGTAATACATTTGTAAGGAAAAAACAAACAAACAAACAAACCAAACAACAAAGATACATTTAGGTATTTAAGTAGACACATTTTTTAAAAAACGCGTATTTTATTCATCCACATTAAAATGTTTCCATAATATGCTTTTTGTTTTGTTTTGTTTTCCAAATTAAACTCTTCCGAATCTCTCTGAAATGAAGCTTTAATTTATATTCCTTTAGATGTACAGCAACATTACCTTAGGATAGGATGAGGAAGGGTGGATACAGTTTGTAGTAACTGTAAACAACCTGTGAACTTGGAACAAGTCTTTTATCAACTAACATTTTCTACTACATCCTGGCCAAAATTAAGTTCACAGCCTAAGATAAACATCTTCCTATCTTGCTGTATAGATAAACCAGCTGTTTGCTTAGCCTTAGACTTCATAATTTATCACTCATTCTATTCCATAGGCGCATGAATGTAGCATTTTAGAGAACAAAAAATGCTTTCCCTTTATATGCCAGCCCAATTGTTTATTACAATTAAAGATAGCACTCACCCATTTTCATTATTTCAGGGAGGGTGGTTTTAAAAGTCATGTAAGTAACACTCAGATTTTTGCACAGATTTTTCCAGCAAGAGTTTTCGGAATAATCATATTCCATTACTAATGAGAAGTGTGTCCACGGGAAATCGGGTCCAATTTGCTGATTATGTACAATAACACAGGAATATCTACTAAGGCTTAACAAAACAACAAATTATTAATAAAATTAAGTTCAGTTAGTATTGCCCTCAGAACAATAGAAAGACATTTCTACTTTGAAGAATTATCACTGTTTAAAGTCCGTTTGCAAAAAAAAACAACTTTACCCTTCCTGACTTAAAAACTGTAATTTCTTTAAAAACTAATTTAAAAATTAAAAGCTGTACTCCCGCCCTCCAGTTTTCTACTTGAAGTATTCATATTTTCCTGCAATGTCATAATTTGACATTATTTCTCTTA
>WTSP01024640.1:14496-25118 GCA_025331215.1 Actenoides lindsayi | reverse complement strand
CCCCCTATGGTGAAAAGTATTGCTCCCCCCCCCCCCCCTTCAGCCCCCCCCCCCCCTTCCTGGTTTGGAGATGAGGAACTGCAGCGCTTAGCAGCTAGGCTTTCAGTCACGTTGGGGAAGGCTGTGGCGAAAGGAGGAACTCAGCCGCATCCCAGGTCACTGCCCCAGCTCCTGGATCTGCCCCCTGTCTGCTCTGCAGCCGTTTCTTGTACCGTCCTGCTCCAGCTGCAGTCCAGAAAGGATTTGGCTGTTTGAGCCAGGAGAGCCGGGATCCAGATACACCAGAGTCTCCTCTCACCTCCATCAGCTGAGCAATTCCAGGATCATCAGCCAGTTCCCGCAGGTCCCCGTGGCCTGTTTGCCACCTCCTATAATTCACCCCCTTTTCTGTACCCCGCAGATGTGCCCTCGGGATTATCTGAGGTTTCTTGCAGATTTTCCTAAGGGAGAGAACAAGAGGGGCTTTTGCAGGAGTAGCAAACCCACACGTTGAGGGCTTTGCTGCAGCTCACCGCTAAAAGGAAGGGGTTAGACCACCTTGCCTAGCTTGTCTCAGGTGAAGGGCAACGGGAGAGGATGTGGCTTGAGATGCTGAAATGTTTTTAATGTGCTAAGCTCTATATATAACCTGTGCTTCAGGGTAGATTTTCTAAATTCTAGGGCAGAGTTAAGCAAACCTGTGCTGGATTCAGAGGAAAGCAATTTCAAAGCAGTCATATCCTCAGGTCTGCTCTCCTGCAGGCATTGATTTCTTTCAGAGCCGGACACTCGGGCTGGGAAAGAATGATGCATGGAAGTGACTGGAGAGCAAGAAAACCACTGAAAAAGGTTCTTTCATTAACCAGAGCAAGAAGACATTGAGGGACCAGATGAAATCAGTGTCCTGACGTGGTTGAGAAGCATTTCCCTCCCTCAACTCAGAAATATAACCGGCTGTGTAGAAGATAAGTGCCGTCCAGCGCAGAATAGATACGGGAGAGAGCTACGTGCGGTTATCTTCAGTTTAAACAATACAAGTGACAGTTCTTTTTTCCCAAGTCTGTGCAAAACTATCCCACGGACTAATTGTTTTAACTGAAGGTAACTTGGTAGTAAAGGGGTAAACCCACTGCAGACCTGCGCTGTCCTCAGGGCTCCCAGTTGCGTGCTCCTAGGACGCAGAGCGCGGGCAGGGAATAGTAGTGGTCAGGACAATCCTGGGCTACATTTGCATCCTTTGTGGACCTTGCATGCAAGTGTGAAGTTGTTTTCTGATTTTTTTGGCCCAAAGCTCAGGGAATTTAATGGATATAAATAGATATTATGGGATCAGTTTGGGACTACGAGCCGTCTTTCACCATCATACGGTGACTTACGTCACACGTGATATTGCTGAGCCAATGCACTGGCTCTAGAATGTGTCTTTTTCTCCATAAATAATTATTTATCTTGAGGGGAACTGGATCACTTACTGAGATGATTTTTGGCTTTGTTGAGTTCTTCAAATAATCTGGTTAGTATCTGACACGGGAGGTGGACTGGCTGGCTTGAAAAGTGACCTCTAGAGCAATGCTCTAAGGTCTTTTATGGAGAAAAAAGTGCAGCAGAACATTATCCTTATTAGTTCATTTCCATATTCTGTGAGCAACGCTTGCAGAAGATGATTGGGAGCCAGTAAAACTCAGGACACTCTGTCTTTGCACTAATTTTAGTCAATAATATTTTTATTGTATGCCTCCAGATACTTCAGATCACATCTTCTTTGGGTTAACATCCCACTTTGACTTAATTTACATTGTGTTTGGGGGAGTTTGTTTTTTATTGCCTCAAATTAGATCCAATCCGGGTACATCTAATCTCAGCAAGATGCCCATGCGTGGACTTCCTCACCATAACAAGCACTGTGGTTTCAAACTGGTTTAATTGTTTCAGTTCCACTTTACATGTGGACAGTAATTAAAGTAGATACACTTCCCAAAGCCCAACTGTTAATAAAAAAACCCCCTGTATTTCGTGTAACTGCTGCTTTCATTCTGTGCAAATATGTTTAGCTTTATGTTCTGGCCAGAAGAGCTAGACCATCTGAAGGACATTCAACGAAAATTCAGCATTTCTCAAGGAGATGACAACCATACTTGTCTCCTTCCACGAGAAGACGACTTGTATGTCGGTGTTGCTATAGCAAAGGGTGGAGCAGGTTTCTATTGCAATCACTGTTTCTTGTCATTTGTGAACTGTGGGCGTTCGCCTCTCGTCCTGAAACTTGGCCATCAAGATCTCAAACTAAGAACATGTTTCCTTTTTGAGCAAGTTTAAATGTCTGTTTTTCCATTTTTAAATTGCCCCGGCGCTGGCCTTTCAGAGATGGCCTTTCCTGGCAAAAGGGCATTGACTCCTAGGGCAAGACTCTTCAACTGTGGATTGAAAGGGAAAAAGAAATCACAAAGATGTTTGGTCACTGGAGGCTTTCCGTGTTGCTGTCCCTCAAAAGCAATTCTGAACAAGACCCTCTGAAATCTGCGGGGTGTAAATGATGATATTCCCATGCCCTCGGCCCTATTCAGGTGACATTGTGCGATGGCTTTCCAATTGTAACTGGGATATTTTTATAGTGCTGCTTAATTTCCCTTCCAAGAGCTGTATGCAAACGCCTTTTGCCTTGGTATCAACTCGCAGCCGCGGTGCTGGGTGCTGCCAGCTCCGGGTGCTCAGCACCAACTCCTGTTTGCTACGCAAACAAAACACCGAGGAAGTTATTTCAGCGTTGGTGGAGCCAGCAGCTCTGTAGTAGAATTGTTCCTGCGATGGGAAGGAAGATTAGTCTGAAATGAACCTAATACACAACAAACCAGCACCAACTGCTTAGATTTTCGGCACTTGGGGTTTCACTCAGAGGCTTTAAAGAGGTGCTGAGAGCCTTGTCTAAGCTTCTTGCCACCACTGTGGATTTTACCCTAACAGGATGTGGTGACTTTAAGTAGTAGCATGCACGTCTTGAGGATTTCATGCTTTTATTTGAGTTATTTCTTTTAATTTCGTGATACCTCTCCCGTAAGATGAGGGTGAGGGGAGGGCCAGCTGCAGTCACTCCTCGTAGCATTTCTTCTAAGGAGAGTTTTGCTGGAGTCATGGTGTGTAAGAGTGGAACCATTCATAGGAGCATTATAAGAAAGGGACAGAAATCAAGAGGAGGAAAGGTGACACCTCCGAGTAAGGTCTTAGATGCCGTGCTGATAAGGTGAGATGTGCTGAGGAAGGGCATTTACAGCAAGTTTTGCAGAAGTTAGACTTTATTTTCTTCAGGTGTCTCCTTCCTGGTCTTACAGAATCCTCTCCTCCTGATTTCAGCTCACATCTTCTCAGGAGGCTCAGGCCTAGAACTTAGGAATACACAACTAGAGCACCTCCCACTCTTTTTCTCCCTGTACAACATCAGCATGTGAAGTTCTTATAAAACACCCCATAAGCTGCCTTTGAAAAATGAAAGGTTCTCATTTTGCTTCGGCTTACCTGACCACTTAAAGCAAGCCCCCGTGTCCCATCGCAGCGTAAACCCGCGCAAGCAGGAGAATTAAAGGAGCCAAGGGAGCCTTAACTTCAGATTCTCAGATCTTTGTGGGTTTGCTAAACACCTGATGCTGCAGAAGCGTGGTGTTAGGAGGAGAGTGTGCATCTCTCGCCTGGAAAAGACAGGTCTAATACACTAAGCTTAGCTTTACAACTTGGTTTGAACCCAACTTTACCCCCAAACATAAAATTCTCTTTAGACCTCTCATTCTGAATTGACCAACAGAGCTATTTCCAGTGTCTGTGCCCCTCGTGTGCTCTCACGTACGTGTGAAGAGGGGTGCAAGATGCACATGCAGCCCTGGCAGGTAGAGAGAGCTGCCTGCAGCGTGCCTCTCAGTGACACAAAGCCCTGTCACACTTCCATGGGGGATGCCCGAGAACGCTTTCAGAGTCAGCAAATGTTTGCTTGCAAGGCTGCAAGGGCATATTTATAGCTGGTTTTGAAAATACGGACGAAAATATCACCATGCAAATGTGGTTTTCTGCCTCCTTCTGGAAATCAGTTGCTTGATGGTGGCCCCAGGTCTTTGCTGCACCGTGTGCTGCATCTTCACAAACACCCGGGTGGGCAGGGTGCCAACCGAGCTCCCCCCACCTAAACTGTGAGAAACAGCAATGTACAGTACAGGACAACATTCAATCTGCTCGACGGAGCTCCAAATATCAAAGCCTTCCAAATGTTGATGCATCTAATGCTTATTTTCTTGCTTTCTTTCTTTCTCCCTCTCGTTACCCAGACCGTGTAATTACCGATGCGTTATCTACGCAGCAAGTAACACTGATGTAGAAACCTGTCTCTTGTAGTAAAGCCACAAACATTGCCTCCCTCCTCCCCCACCTCTGCTACCAAAAGTTTTTCTTTTAGCTGTAAGACAGAGACCTAAACACAAAAGGGTTGTATGTTGCTGTATGTTACTGGTGAAGACCTTCAAGCTTGTCCTGATAAATCTTCGCTCTCTTCAGTGACGGCACCAAAGGCAACACTTGGAAGGAATGACCTGACAGGGACCATCAGTATTTGATACTGGAGACACTTTCATGTGTCTGATTCTGTTTTCTTTCCATGTTTTGAAGCCAGAGCCCTAAAAATAGGTATGTAGGTGTGTATTTATCTAAGCAAATAGCTTGATTTGTAAAGGTGCTGGCAGCCTGTAGCTCTCATTCAGCTTTTAAAGGTAACTCTTCCCCCTGAAAACCAGGCTGCTTTCTAGGTGCTTAACAAAGTATTTTAATTCTCTCTGTAAACGTGTTGATTAGGGTCTGCAAAACTGGCTGAGGGGCGTTGAATGTACAAGTTTCACTGGAAATAGAAGGGAGTACCCACGGGCATCGTGTGAAATCTCAGCCTTTGCTTCTCTTCAGCATTGGTGTGATGTTGTGGAAAAAAGTACCTTGGCCCTTCATGTATATTGAGCATTCTTTTTTTTCCTGATCTTTTTTCTTTTCTTTTTTTTTTTTTTTTTTTTTCTATAATACAGCCAGAAACACAGCTCGGCAGAGGCTCCTATAGCAACTGCCATGGCTACAACTAAGTTTACTGGTTTATTTGCATATATCTTGTTCCTGTTCTTCCAGCACAGATTAACCCAGAGCTCAACCAGCTACAAAAGAATAAGAAAGAATTAAAAAACTCAGGTGCCCACGCCCCAGCCTGACAAAGCTGCACACCCAGGGTTTGAACGTTAGCATCCTGGCCCACGCTTGTCAATCAGGCAGAGGGAGTGAAAACAACCTAACGGGCTGGAGAGCCTTTAATTAGTCATTTGCTGATTTCTCACTCAGCAAAAAAACTGCCCTTCTTAACAAATGTTGGTTTTGATGTGAGGGGAGGAGAGAAATCTGCAAGGGTACAGTTTTTTAAGTTGGTTGCTGAGTGAAAAAAAGAAACTGGAGTAAGATCTGGTGGGGTCAGTGGAAGGTGTGGTGAGTTCAGGAAACCGATGTTGGTATGATGAGAAAATTCTTCTTTGAATGTCTTTTGTAGCAGCCTTCCTTTTGAAAAAAAAAAAAAAAAGAAGATGATAAGGAAAAGATTAGGAGGGGTTAAAATACTCTTTTTTACAGTGAAAAGCAGAATTTGGCTCTCTGGTTTCTTCTGAATAGCTCTTCTTGTTGTTCCAAGCTTGATTGACTTATAACTGCATCTGAACCAACCTCACATCAGTTCCTTTTTATCAGCCAAAGTGAGACTTCCTGTGCTCCACAGTCTGGTTTCCTGATGTGTTTCCTTTTTCCTTTTAACAGAACAAAGGAAGCTGTAACTCCTCCGCCGCTCCTGTTCCAAATCTCCTTGGGACTTCATATAACGTTAGCATCGACCATTTGCCTTTTATTATTTTGATCTTTTTCTTTCTTCGTTTTTTTTTTTCCCCTGCCCAGTCTCTGAGCCAGGCTGCCTAGAGTGCTGGTGACCTCTTCATACCTCCTTGAGCTTTGCCTTGCCAGCCACCGAGGTGCAAGAACCCTGTTGCTGTTGAAACAGCTTCCAGAGCAGTGGGCAGCCCACTGTGCTCCAGTCTACCAAAGGAAAGCAGAGAAGCAAAACCTTGGCCAGAGGCTCTGTGTGTTACTAGAGATACAGGATTTTTAATGTTCTGCTGAAGCCGATAATCAGGTGTTGAGATCTCATTGATTTACGTGGGCTTGTACAAGCTAAACTTAACTTGGTGTCTGAACTCGGAACTTGGTGTCCTGAAACATGTAGGCTACTGGCAGAAATTCCTCCCCAAATGGTTATGCACGTACAGTACAAATGGCAGTGCCCTAGAACGTACTGGAACTGGCAGCCCTGTGCATCTGAACAGGAATTACTCTCTTAAACCCCCACTCTGAGTGGCAATTACTGTCTTCTTAACAACTCTTTTCCCCTTTGCTGGTACGGGGCTGCTGTTCTGTTTCAGTCCTGCTGGGAACACTTTACAGAGATGAAAGATCCAACGCCAAATCCAAACTCTGCCACGCAGCCTGTCCCTTGGGAAAGAGCCATTTCCCCCCAGCTCCTCCCAAGCCTACCAGTTTGCTGAGATACACCATCCCTGCATAATTTCCGTGTGCCAAAGCTGATGCTTTCTCTTTATAAGAACCTTTCTCTTTATAAGAACCTTTCTCTTTATAAGAACCACAAGTTTTTGTTCATGTGAATGCCAAGAATCACTTGTCTTGTGTTCAGATAGAGGAACGTGACCTCGGACCAGGCCTAGAAAAGCACCTCTGAACACAGCTAAAAGCAACTGTGGAAGTGTGGGGTTCCATGTTGGCACAAAGTGCAAACGCGGGCCTGATTCTGAGAAATATTCACTGGATACTTGCAAATTCCCACTGAAATCAGTGGGATTTCAGGAGCAGGAGCTATGTTACTTTCAGTAAGGAGAAGAATTAACGTCACTGCCCTCCTGCAGACTTGCCCGTCTGCAGGTTTCAGTGTACTCTGAGGTTTCCTCACGTAGTAACAAAATCCTTTGCCTTTACATTGAAAAATGTCCTTTTTAATCAAATAACTCTGGATTACCTAGGGAAAAATATCAGAAAAAGATAGCCCTTCTGTAAAATCCAGGGGAAAATCGAGGAAGTTTTGCCTTTCCTGCTGTGTTCTGCTTATGGAAAAATTTCTATACAGTATAATTCAATTTCCATAAAACCCCCATTGCTTTAATCCCTATTAAATTCTGAGGATTTGTCTGCGAGGGTCATGTTGCAGATCAGCCTTTAGGACTGGCTCCTGATTAGAACCAGAAGTTGTGACTCGGATGATTAATTCCTTGTATGATGGTAGTTGTCCCCAGAGGCTCCCACCAAGACGAAGCGTGGCACGTACATGGAATAAGAGCCCATAATCTAAGCAGGCAAAGGAAAAAATAACCAAACCCATGAAACAGCCAGGAGATGAAATGCAGGAAGCCACTTGTCACTCAACAAGTCACCATCAGAACTGTGGAGTCTTGGTGGCTCTTCCCAAGTCCCTGGTGTTAGAATTATCCAGGGGTTTGTAGCAGAAGGTGGACTTCAAACACCCTTGCAGGAGTTTTACCACAGATAGGCAGAAAAATCACTAGAGCCAGAAATTATCAACACACGTACAAGCTCAAAAGCTGGATAGATCACCAAAAACGGATCCCAGAAGACTGGAAGTTATTTTGAGCAGGGAGCACAGGTGCTGTGGGTGTCTTTGAGGCGCGCTGAGAATCTACATGACAATCTGCATAACTCTTGGTCATTCAGAGACCATTTGCTGCAGCAAGAATAATTTTTGCTTCACTCCTCATCCAAACTGGCTCGCAAAATCCCCGTGACGTGCATGGTAACGTCCTGCCTTAATTAGCTCTAATATGCGCATGTCTACCTTTCCACAGGGCAAATATTTCCATTTTGGTGCTGTTTCTGAGAGGCACAAACTCATACATCTGACTTCATTTAGAGCCAGTGAGGCTTTAAACTAACCGCATGCTGAAGTGATCTGTCGGGCACCAACTCTTGGTATCATCCTGCAAATATTGCCAAGCTTGTCTGTGACAGCCTCGCTGTCACAACCATCTCAAGTGAGGAACTGGGGCACAGAGAGTCTCAGTACCTCGGGGTTTTGTGCTGTGGGCTGGCTGCTGGATTTGGAGTGGCGTCATATAGTAAAAATATTGCTCACGTGACACTTTTTTTGGTGGGAAAAGAGTATATCCCCATCAAACTCATGCCTGGGACAGACGATTTTGCTTTTGCCACCAGAGCAGTGAGTAAAGGTTTTACCAAATGCTCTTCATCCCCTTCAGCGTGTCGCTTTCTCTTGCTGAAGTTCAAATTCACTTCATTGACTCCTCTGGATTTGCACGGCTGTGCCTGAGAGCAGAGGGTTTCTCCTTCTCTCAGAACATGGGGTGGTCATTAATGGGTGGAATAAGCTCGCAGTTAGTTCCCTGCTCTTCATTTTTTGGTATTCTCCTATGTCATCTCAGCTTCAGGAAGGATGTAATTATGGTTGATGGTTAGTGTTAGGAATTATTTGCACTACGGTAGTGCCTAGAGACCAGAGTGGTCTCTGTTGTGCTAAGCAGTGTATGTAACAAGAGATTCTTCTTCAAAATTCCTTCGGAGTGAAGAAAAGTTAAGGCACTTAATTTGAACTCCAGAGTGGAAGAGATTTTTGAGCTTCCCCCTCTGCTGTCAGTCATGACCGTGTGCTATCATTCCTTTCCCTACCAGTCCTTTCCCAAACTCTTCAAGGTTTCTGGGAGGGATGAATGGATTTTCCTTCCCCCACCCCTGCTCCTCATTGAAAAGGATTTCTGTACCTTCTGTATTTGAACACCTTCTCCTGACTTTGGGCTGCCATTTGCTCCTGACTGGTATACACATCTCTCATGCCAGCACTATGAGCTTAAGCAGCACTTTGCCCTGATGTTTTGACCCAGTGTATTTCCAGACCACTGCCCCATACCCCTCTCTGTCTGTTTGGCTGGGATAAACACAAATCTCTCTCTTTCCTACCCCCCTTCTCCTGGTTATACCTTAGTCCTCAGCTGTACCTGTGCCTGTTTGAATTTGTCTTTCCCCAGTATGAGTCACTGGAGTGGCACACGCAGTTCCCAGTGCTCGCCATTAACACACACTGGGAGGACCCTCTGTGATGCAATTCCGGGATTGCAAAGCCTGTTTGTTTGTTTGTTTTTTACTTCTGGTGAGCCACAAAAACATCTGTGAGCAGCTAATCCACTCCACTTGTCCTTGGCAGTGCTCAGTCTGGTTCAGTCACTTGTTCTGCCACAGGTCTCCAGCATGAGTTCAGGCATTTCCCTTCATCTCTCTCTATCTCGGTTTCTCATCTGTAGCAGTCAGCAAAGGGTTCCTTTCCTCTCAATTTGGAGTGAGGTGGGACTGCCTTCCATTCTATTCATGAGCAGCAGCTCCAGTGATCCCAGCGCGTTCCACAGCCTCCTCCCATGCTCCTGAGATCCTGGTCCAGCTCGCCCATCTCTTGGATCATGGGCTTATTTGCAAGGAGGGTTTGTAGCACTGCAGTCGTGACAGGCGGGGATGTTTTCCCTTAGATTAGAGACCATTCCCAGCTGGACAGAAGGAGTAAGAAGAGTGTGAAGTCCCATAGTTTTCCCAGCTCTTTGCAGCAAGTGCCCCAGTGAAGGAGTCCCGCAGAGCACCGTGCGCGCCTGGGAAGCGGCTCCGTTGCTTCATGCAGGGCACACACACACAGCTACAATTTCAACAGCTACAATTTCAACGAGGCCTAAACCCCAGATGGGTTCTTAAAAGTTGGGCTTAGGTAGGTGTTTTAAAAACCAGCAGTCAGCACACAGCCCGGACCCACTCGGGTTCTCTATTTCTTTCATTGATTTCTTAGTCTTTCTTTCATACTTTTTGCAGCTCTAGGGGTGGATGTTTCAAAACTAGCAGCTGCAGGCTCCTCTCCGCCCCCCCAAAAAGGAATTAATTGATTAAGAGAACCCTAAACCACAGAAATGCTGTCTCATGAGCAGCACTTTTCTCACCAAGCTGTTCCATGCCTGTCTGCAGGAGGTGAGCTGACATGTCATGCAAGCCTGTTTGGAAAGGTGTGATGTGGAAGGTGCGTGTGCACCAGTAGAGAGGTGAAACAGGTGTGGGACAGGGCTGTGGAGTAGTGCCCATGGACACTCTCTTCCGCCTACGTGAACTTCGGTCCTTAATAGCAAGGACAAGAATGAGTAGGGCAAGCATAGGGTCCTGCACCTGGGGAGGAAAAACCCACTGCACCAGTACAGGGAGGGGGGACCTGCTGGGAAGCAGCTCTGTGGAGAAGGACCTGGGAGTTCTGGGGGACAAGTTGTCCATGAGCCAGCAATGTGCTTTTGTAGCCAAGAAGGCCAGTGGTCTCCAAGGGGGCATGGAGAAGAGTGTGGGCAGCAGGTCAAGGGAGGTTCCCCTCCTCCTCTACTCTGTCCCAGTGAGGCCACCTCTGGAGTGTTGGGTCCAGTTCTGGGCTCCCCAGTTCAAGAGAGACAGGGAATTTCTGGAGAGAGTCCAGCAGAGGCTGGGAAGCTGCTGAGGGGCTGGAGCATCTCTGTGCTGGGGCAAGGCTGAGAGCCCTGGGG
>WTSP01024640.1:0-10659 GCA_025331215.1 Actenoides lindsayi | reverse complement strand
ACAAGCCCAGGTCCCTCAGCTGCTCCTCACCACCCTTGTGCTCCAGCCCCTTCCCCAGCTCCATTGCCCTTCTCTGGACACTCTTCAGCCCCTCACCGTCCTTCTGGGAGTGAGGGGCCCAAAACTGAAAAGAGATGTCCCTCCAGAAAGCGAGCGGGAAGCTTCTGCACCCACCCAAAGGTTAAGAGGGCTGATTTGGTATTAGACTTAACTGCATTTCATCTTTGCCAGAAAAGACCTGAGAAATCTGAGAAGCAATCGAGCAGATGAGGGTTATGAGGCAGGTGGAAACAGCAGACAAGACCAGTGCAGTTGGGCGCTGCCTCTGCATTAATACTCTCATGTCACTGAGCTGGGCTCCCAATAAACACTCTGTATGTGTCAGGAGGTGTTTGGTTCTGGATACCACATGGCCAGAGAGGCTTTTAGAAAGAAGAGTGTACAAAAGAGAAGCAAGAACCAGGACAGTGGGAAGCTGATCGAGATCTGTAGAAGGGCTGAAAGAGAAGTGCTGGATCACATGGCAGTCCTCTGGTATTTGCTTTTCATCTGGAAAGCCTGAATTGCATCAGAATTACATAAGAATCTCAGCATTTATTTAATAAAAGAGAGTTCCTCAGGATCACAGGGAAGATCTAGAAATTACTGAAAAGATTAAAAACCAAGTTATAAATACAACTAGACTTCTAATGAAGATTATGTTCAATTAAAAGGCCCTTGGTACTTGCCTAGCTGGGCACTCCCAGCTGCTCTGAACCAGTGCAGTGTGAAGTGTGATGCAGAGACACTCTCTCCGGGACTCCTGCAAAGCAGGACAGTCGCACGAGCCGTGCTGCTGGCAGTCCCAAGGTGCTGAGCTGGGATGGCATGACTGCGGGTCATGTGGCTGTAAACCATTGCTTGCTCTACACATCTCCCTCATCACCATCTTTAAATGAATGGAGAGGCTTTAGGGGTCTAATTTTATAGGCTGTGATTAATTAGCAAGGAAGGCAATGAGTATGATCTATAGATGCAAACAGGGTCCAAACGCCAAGGATGTGCTGCAGTGACTTTAAGGGCTACAAGGAGATCGAAGTAGGTTTATACCTTAGAGCAGGGCTGTCCAAATCCAAAACATCTGAGGATGTGCTCTGTCAGTTGAGTTGATGGCAAAAAAAACCCTTAATATGGGCCACTGTGCCAGCTTGTCCTGTGGGTAGCCCTGCCTAGAGGGTAAGACAGTGAGGGGAAGGCAGGGAAATACTCTGACAGGTAGGGGATGCAGGGAAGTGCTGTGGGAGCTCCTCGTTTCAAAATTAAACCTGGCAAAAACCCCCAGGAAAAGCCTTTTGGGAGATGAAGTCAGATAAGTTGTTTTGTGCTCCCCCAGGCCCATTCCATTTCTATTGTTCCCTCTATCACCCAAACGATAAAAAGGAGGAGGGGGTTGAATCATGGTTATTAATTCCGCCTGACAATAGGACACCTGGACTAGCACCTGTCAGAACACGATGCAAATTAGCCCAGGAAATCTGGTCTTGATCAGTGCAACCATAATGAAGCTCTAATAGAAGTGCTAATGATTGGAACAGCATTCACAGGGACAAGCTTCGCTCAGATATTGCCTCAACTGCGTTAATTAATGCGGTCCCTACAGAAATTCAGAGCTGCTCCCATTCATCCAGACTTCCCGATGCTTTTCTGTCGCTGTTTGTTTTTCAAACAGACCCAACCCGGGACTTATTATTATTTGCAAACAATAGCGGCGTGGAGATGCGCCGATTTACTGCAGAGATAAGAGAGGGATGATGTTTGAGAGCTTAAATGAAAGCAGGATTTCCTTCTGTTTTCTCCAAGACGAGGTTAATATTTGCTAATAACTGTCACGGGCTGAAAATGGCTGAAGTGTCACATGATGGGTTTTTCTGATTGCTTTTAATTGAGGTTTTTGGAGATCGCGGGGCGTGAACGAAGAAAGGAGTTGAGCGTTCATGAGCTGTTCATGAGTTGAACCAACCTCGAGAGATGTGACTAAGATAAGAGAGAAACTGTTCTGACAATGAAGTAATAACAGGTTCTTTGCTTCCTGAGTTACACCATTTTTTATCGTCAGTATTATTTTAATGTTCCTTATTCTGTATCTCTCCCTGAGATAAACTGGTCTGCAGAGATGGATATAGGCTTGCATAAGTTTTCTGAGTGGGTGGAGGGGTTTGTACTCCACAGAGATACTAAGTTGGTACAATATCTGTTGAATCTCCCATATGTAGCTTTATTTTTTTTTTGTCTATCAAACTTCAGGCCAAATTTAGGTGGTGGGAATGAATTAGAAGTTGTTTCTTTACGTTGTTCAGCTCAGCAGAAAGGTGGCAAGGCTGAGGCTGGGAACACGTAGATGATCTTCCCATGAAAACGACTGCTTGCTGAATGCCTTCCTAGGAGAAATGGGTAAATGAGAAGGTATTTCATTACCCAACCTGAAAATAAAAGACATGGAAATGGTTCTCTGATCAAAGAGAACCTCAGGAGGGGACTGAAGGGCGCTGAAGAGCGAGCCCTGGGTTCTGAGAAAAGGTCTCTGGTGTCTCGGCGGAGCGCGTTTTTCAGAAATTCAGGACCACTGCCATGGGGGGGTTGGGGTTTTTTCCGTTGCCAACTTGCTGGGGATTTGTAAACGTGGTGAAACAAATAGGTTTAGGCCACAGATACTGGTTACCAGGGTTCCTGTTTGCGCTGAGGGGAGGTGAACCATCATGTCAGCTGTGGAGACGTCCCAGTATGTCAGCAAGGTAGAGGGGGGACTGGGCATGTTCAGCAGAGAGCATACTGGGTGAAGTGCATGCAAATGTCCAGCTGACACAAGCTGTATCCTCTCCCACGAAAAACTTCATAATAATCTGTGCAGAACATCACTTCAGGATAAACACAATAATGCTATAAATACCCCAGGCCATTTCCTGTTGTTCTTACTGCAGCTTGCACAGGGTTTGTGTCTGGGTGAGGGTGTGACTATAATGCACATCGTAACACATACATTAACCTCCTTCTCTGCTTCTCTCTCCAACTCTGTTACAAGCTTGAGTAAAAACCTGGTTTTCTTTCTGACCAAACACATTACTTGTCCGTTAAACTGTGGTTTGTTCCACTGGGCAGAACGTTCACCATGAAAGAACCGAGCGATATTCCTGTCTTTATGTGAAGAATTCAGGGCAGCAAAATGGTAAAATCTTGTGCTAGTGAGCTGAGGAGTTGCCCTGGAGATAACGAGACAGGGTGACATACACATCTCACGCCAGGTTATTTCGGTTTATGCGTATTCTTATTTTGGACTTCAATTTTCCCCACACTTAGAGGAAATTAAACACACCTTAAACCCTAGATTGTGCTAAGCAAAAATGCAAATGGAATGGTTTACGTTTGCTATTTACTGAATCGCTTATTTCCCTTAAGTGAGTTTGTTACTGTAGTGACAACAGAAGCAAAAGTTACATCTGCTTCTTAATTACATCAACACAATGAGAAGAAAGCAAACAAATTGCAGAGGGAGGCCCCTGACTTCTAATGTCTGAATCAAGTCTTTAGAGGATTAGACTGAAAGTTTCTCTAATATATGATTTTTACCTTGGCAATTTCATTCAGAATGTTGGGTTGGTGTTTTGTTTTGTTTTGTTTTGTTGTTTTGTTTCGAGGTGGTGTTGGCAATGTGATTTTTACTACACAGAACAAACTAAAAGCTTAGATTATGAATATTTACTGAGTGGCTTAGACTTTCCAACTAAATTAAGCCAAAAACTTAATGCCATATATATAAAAAAAAGAATGTGGGCCCCTCCAAAGGAGATTCTGTACCACTTAAGACTGAAAAATTCTGCTCCTAAAGTGGAAAAACCCCAACAGATTTACATTACTCAGACTTACTAAGCTTGGATCTGCCTCTTAAGTATGTGGTCAGTTTTAATCAGATAGTCTATTCCATCTTCATTCAACAAAAGTGATTTTAAATTGTTCCTTCAGTTTATATGAGGAAATAGTTAAAGAATTTTTGCCCACATCACATGAAATGGACAAAGTGAAGAGAAACTGTGAAAGGATCCAGGACCCAAGAGCTACGGACAGACAAAACAACTTGAGAAAAGGCAAAAATGCTCAGAAGCAGGGTAATTTTTTCAGTAGCTCATTGTGAAAGGATTTGCCTGTGAATGTGAGCAAACGGGGCAGAGTGGGTGTGAGCGATGGACGCGTTTCATCTGAGAGGCAAGGAAGGAAATGGGAATAGCAGGCAAGTGGGGGGGAAGGCCTGATGAATGAAACAGAGTCAGAATGCTCTGCTCCTGCTTAGTGAGATTTTACCTCCATGCAATTTTATCTTAACCGAGTTGAGGCAGAGTGGGATTTTCAACAGCCTTCAAGGAGGGATAAAATGTATTTTACTTGGGCTGACTGATCTGTAGACCTTGGAAGCTAGTTGAGACTACCAGAAAAGAGCAGAGAGGATGCTCCACAGCCTCTGATGCCCCACACCTATGTTTTTCCCTATCAGCAGCAGGTTACCACATTGAAGCTTTTGTCCTCCCAGCTCTTGCTGGGAGCTGACTCCTACTTTCAGGTAGGCCAGTCTATTCTCACACCTGCAGGTAGGAGTTTGGCAACAGGAACGTTTACTTTTGACCCCTCGTTAGCTGCATTGCTCGGTGCAGGCTTCCAATTGTGCAGCCTTTTGGGGGTTATCAGCAGGTGTGTCTGAAGCAAAAAAAGTTGTCATCAGATTTTATGGGGTAGCCAAATAGCATCTCAAAGCAGCTGCTGGGTTTTCTGCCTGTCTTACCTTCACATCCCAACCAAAACGGGTGAGTCTGGGGCAAGAGCGGAATGAACACAGCTCCAAGGTACAAGGGAGGCCCTCATATCTCTCAAAATCTCTGACAGTGCTGCTGTAACACCACCAGCTCCACTTCATAGCTGGCTTCTGAGAACTGCAATTGCTGTGTAGCACGCTAAGATGAGTTTTTTCTTCCTGTCTTCTCTGGATTGCTGGTACTGAGCTCTCACGCACCGCTTTGCATCCATTCATTTTGAAGGGCTTTACCAAAAGGTCACTCTCTCTACCCCTTGTTTGCAGCAGCTCTATGAGGTGTTGTGTCACCAAGTTGCCCATCAGACCCCAGGTCCCCACAAAGCTACATTTTGTGTGAGGAGCTGATTTTCTTTCTTACTCTTCATCCTATAAACATAATCTGAAGCAGTATCTCAAATCTTTTTGATGTCCCGGTTGAGGAGAAATTGTCATAATTAGCATCACAAACTAACAGGAGCAGACAGGGCAGCTAACAAAGAAGCACTGCTGAATTCCTGGATGGCAAAGATCTTGCTCTGAAGAGGATGGTGCTGAGGAAAGTGATTGTTAGACCTTCCATGAGGAAGACAAGCTTCTTCCCTTGGATGTTCATGTGGTACCTTTCCAAACCAGTAAGAACATGTCCCTTGGGAGGATCCCTGGAATCCCTGAGAAGCTGAGGACTGGGGAGAGAATCAGACCCTCCAAGATATTAAGGGACCTTCTCAGGCCAATTAAATCCATCAGAATTAAGAAGTACATAGATTTTCTTAAAACATTTCTAAGTATCTAATTGCTTCTTCAGGTGGCTGTATAAAGTCTTACAGAGATAATTCAAACTCTGCAGGCTAGAATTGCTTAAATATTGAAAGCTGGCCAGGGCAGAGATCACACACTCTGTGGGTTTGAGTCAGAGTTGTTCACACATGGACGTCTCAGGATAATAATTTCAACATTCTGTCCAACAAAAAGATTGGAATATTTCTCACAGCCTCCATAATTTTCTCAGGATATTAAAATGGAATCTCACCACACTCTAGGTTTGTCCATCTCTGTGGCCTTGACACCCACTTTTCCCCCTTATTTTACCCAAAGAACTTGAGTGGAACAAACCATTTTGCTGCCTAGATGGTAAATGAGGCCACATCTCCCACATATCACTCGAGCATTAAAACCACAGGACCATCTTTTCTGGGCTTCCTGTACTTATTTGAAAGCTGAGGAAATGAGGTATGTTGAGGTGTGAACATTATTAGTGCATTTATTTGTATTGTGAAAGCACTGAGAGGGCATAAACAGACCATGGCCAAATACAGACCAGTGGACCGAGGTGTTGGGCTCAGGAAAGGAAAAAAAAAGCCCAAACCCTAACAGCCCATTCCCCAAAGGCATTTACAAGCAAAATGCCAAAGGAGGAGTGAAATATTCCTTGCTCTGCCCTTCCTGTCTGATACATGTGCAGGTATTGCCTGAAGCTCTTAGGGCTGGTGTTGGTTTGGGACTATGCCAACATCTCCCTCCATTTGTTTGCTTTGGTGGTTTTTCACTAACAAGGCCAAAATGGAGCTTTGAAGGGCAGCTGGTTGTTTTGTCGCTGTTTTTCTTTTCCTGCAATGCTCCCATTTTCTTCCGAAAGAACCAAGCAAGGCCCAGAGCAGAACCACACTGGGCTTGGAGCCAGCTGAGGATAGCAGTAAAACGTGTACCCGCTGAGGAGCGCGGCCAAGGCTGCGGAGCTGACACCCAAATGCCCTGCGCCGGGGATAACTCTTCTTGAAAAATTCCATCCCAGCTGATACCTGGGGCTTTTTTAATCCTCCTTTGAGTTTTAATAGCAAGCTAGCATAGGTTCTTGCTTTTGCACCGAAACCAAAGCTGCCTCTCTGTAGGGTGGCCGTCTGGTTAGCGCGGTCGGCATGAGGAGGGGGGCTACTTTATTAGCCGGTAAAGCTGATTGATTTATTAGAGCAGAAATCTCTTGCTAGCTCCAGCACAGGTTGCTCTCCAAATGCAAACTCTTATTTCATTTCACACGCGCAGAAAATAGCCAAAGTGCCCCTGTTATGAATAGAGCCCTTTGTTACCCTGCGAATCGACAAGACAGACTGTTTAGTTCATGTCTGTACGTTAGCAAAGGAGGACGGGGTCTGTGAGACAGATGTGGCCTTTAATTGCATGGAAATATTAGAAGATCGTTAAGCTATTTCTGACAGGGTTTCCCCCAGACTGAAGGAGCAGAACCTTGTTCCAGGGAAGGTGTAAGGAGCAGCCCTGTCTTGCCGGCCCCACAAATAGGACCTTGTCCTACTCCCTCACCCCAGTGCTAAACAAAACCAGAGGAGATTTAGTCAGAAGCCCCACTTCCCTGCCAGAGCTGCAGAGCTGCATCTCAGAAAGAGCTCTCTTTAAATTGCATCTGATAAAAAGGCTTTTCAACACAGCTCAGGGGACTTGCCCCGGTAGAGATAAGACCAGCCCTATCAGCTCTGCTAAGAACATGGAGATGTGCCGAGAGGCCTGCTTCTTATTTATGTGAGCATGATTTGAGTGTAAGAAACTCTTCAGCAAGAGGAAAACACATTGCAGTCATCCCCGAAACCACCCCGAAGCGTCGCGTGGAAAGGCAGCCCTCTTTTTCTAGAGGAGAGGGAGCTTTTGGAGGTTTTAATCTTAGTTTTAGCTACATTATGCCAAACTGACTTTGAGCAGAGTGTTTGGTTGCTTCGCTATGGTTCTTGTGCTGTAAAGTGAATGTCACAACATCATGTTTGTCTGTGTGGCACCCATGAGATCCTGGCGTTGCCCGGATCCCAGAGCTCGACAGCTCCATTCTGCACAGTTATCAAGCTAGAGCTAATGATTTTAATGAAAACAAACCCAAACCAAAACACAACAAAAGCAAAAACCCCCAAAGCAAACTAAACCCAAACAAACCCATGACATTAATTGCCACGGATGGGGATTTGTTAAGGGATAATGTGGATCATGTGGAGGTCTGAGCAAAGGTCCTAGAGATGACAGACACCTGACAGAAGCAACCCCAAGCTGGCCCTTGGGTATATGTGTTTATAGCACCCCCTCCATCAGAGGAGAATGCTGGGATGCAGAGCTAAGTGACCTACCTAAAGCATAACTCTGAGTTGGGCCTCGGGACTGGGATCTGGTTGCTGGCAGCCTCATCCCCCAGCTCCCTCCCTCCCAAACACATTGTGAGCCTGTGCTCCATGTCCTGCCCGCTCTCCATGCAGCAAAACACTCAAAACTCCCTGCCATGAGCACATCCATGGCCTCTGCCTCCCAGATCTGCTTCTCCAGGGCCGAGGGGAGCTGGAAAAAAGCCACCATGAGTCCTCACAGGTATGGAAAACTATCCCTGGGTGCAGACTTCTTGAGGTGACAGTAGCAAGAGACCTCAGTTATCTAAGCAAGGGTCAGAGCCCTTCTCAGCAGCGTGCTGATAAGCCCAACAGTTACTGATAAGAAATTTTGGTAAATTTTTTGCCCAGCCTCAGAGGAGAATACATTTTGCCATTGTCTGGCAGTTCCAGCCCTAGGAGAGCACTTGTTGCTTCTGTGACCTCAAGGACATTGGAGAACTCGGCGGAATCTCAGCTCTTTTGGAGGCAGGCATCATACAGATAGGGAAATTGAGACATGGAGACATTAACCCAGCTGGAAACAGAGCCCTTTTCAAAAACATTTTTGCTCTCACATCTTCTCGAGTTAGCCAGCAGGCAGCATTCACTGGCTCATCCCACTGGATGGGACACCAGCGATGGCATTAGCTGTAGATATTTCACCTGGATGTTTGTCTTCAGCAATAGCTTTGCTATAGCACGAGGAGCTGTTTTACTCTTGCAGTTTCCTGGTAGGGTTGTCTTTTCTCTGTGCTGTTTGGTACCAGGAGGAAGAATAGCCCCTTGTTGACTCCTTTTTGTACTGTGATGTTACCTTTGGGTTCCAGCCCAGGTGCTGGTATGGGACTGCTCTGGGAGGTGAGAGACAAGGCTATCCCCGGATCCTTCCAGGACCTTTCTCGTGCACCAAAATTAAAACACCGGTATTTCTTTGTAAAGAAATTAAAAGCCCCTGGGAACTTCCAGTGGTGTAAACTGGGTTTTCCTGTTCAAATATCTCGATGGAGATTGACAAAGAAAAGATCTCGGTGTAATCCTGCCGAGCTGTTTTCCTTGGAATGCCGCGAGCCGGCTTGTTCACAAAATCTCTGCTTTTCCTATAGGCGTGTGCAGAAACAATCTCGTCACCGGAGCCGCAGGGGCTGGGCTTGCTGCGCAAGAAAAACACGGATCCATGCCATCCCAGCAGGGTGGCAGCCCTCAGTTCCGCTGCCAAGCGGAGGGAACCAGTTGGGAACTGGAGAAGGAGCCAGCAGAGGCTGGGGATTCTGCAGAAGGCATCAATGAGGGGCTTTATTGAGCACTCAGCTGGGGTGGTGATGGCACCTGTGGTTGCAGGCAGGGTCAGTGGGCGAAGGAAAGGGAAAACCTGCTCCAAGTATTGTTGCCGGCTGCTCCTCTTTTCCCTGGCCTCTCTCGGGAGGTTTAAACCCAATATTTTAGAGAGATGCAAGGGCCCGTGGCTCCCAGCTCCTCCTAAATGTGAACGCGACCTGTGTAACGTCAGGCTCTTGGGAAAATCTCAGCCTTGGGATTTGCCTGTCTCAGTAAATGCCGTTTGTCCTGGTGAAGAGGCAGGTAACAGTTTCACAGGGCTCTAGAGAGCCTGGGCAGATGCCTCTTGGGGAAGAAGTATTCCTGTGAGTCCTGAACCATCTCCCTCATTTCCTCTTATCTTCATACTTGTGTGATGAGTGCTTGACAACGAGCCTAAGTAACCAACTCTGGGCTGAAACAGTGAATTTATGCTCTGACTATCACGAGTACCGAGACCCTGAACACAGATTTAATCCGAACATAGCTCAGGGACCGGGGCCAAGCCCAGTGCGCAAAAAGACTCGAGCCCTAATGCTTGAAATCTCAAGCCACATCTGGTTTAGGATTCAGCTGCGGGACTCCGTTGGACTTTTGCTTGCCCCCCTCTGCTATAGTGTCCAGACCTTGCAACGTGCACTGTAGATGTCAGTGATGGATTATCCCTTTTATTTCCTTTTGGCTGAACCTTTCCATCCCCTAGGTAAGAGGCACCGAGCGTTGCTCAGGACTCCTGCCCCTGTTTCGGGGGAGAAGCACATACTGCGCTCTCTCCTGGAGACTCTGCTTTGATTCTTTCATGCTGTTGTTTTTCCTTAGTCTGGAATAAGTCATCTTGGGCTGAAAGTGCATGTTTTGTTCTCTGCGGATGGAAACATAACAGCACCCGATGAATGTTTCCTGATGGGCTTCCTGCGATTGTGCAGGGAATGGTGTCAGAGAACAAAACAGGATACGATTGCGGTGTTTGTGAATGTAACCGGGACAATGGTATCAAAGTGAAATAAAAAATAATGAATGGGCAGTGGGGAGGTGGTGAGTCAGAGCCCAGAGGAACCTGAAATATTTGTGTGGCTCTAAACTGCCACCTCCCAGATCTCAAATTCCTGGGAGAATGCTCTTTTTTTACAGTTTCCAGTGCTTTAGCAGTAGGAACCTAAACTGAAAAGATGGGCACCTCAGTCCAAGAGAGATCTTGACGTGCTGGAGCGGGTGCAGAGGAGGCAACGAAGCTGGTCAAGGGACTGGAGAAGAGATCCTATGAGGACCATTTGAAGGAGCTGGGTCTGTTTAGTTTGAGGAAGAAGAGGCTGAAGGGAGACCTTATCACTCTCTACAACTACCTGAAAGGACATTGTAGAGAGGCTGGTGCTGGTCTCTTCTCTCAGGTAA
>WTSP01024639.1:26264-40637 GCA_025331215.1 Actenoides lindsayi | reverse complement strand
AACCCTTGCCTCGGCACTGCCAGGTCACCACTAAACCATGTCCCTCAGCACATCTACATGGCTTTTAAGTCCCTTCAGTGATGGGGACTCCACCACTGCCCTGGGCAGCCTGGGCCAGGCCTGCACAACCCTCTAGGGGAAGAGTCATGTCCAACTTAAACCTCCCTTCATGGAATGTGAGGCCGTTTCCGCTTGTCCTATCACTTACCACTTGAGACAAGAGAAGAGACTGACACACACACCCCCTCCCCCTCCAGCCTCCTTTCAGGGAGCTGTTGAGAGTGAGGTGGTCGCCCCCAAACTTCCTTTTCTCCAGGCTGAACAACCCCAGGTCCCTCAGCTGCTCCTCACCAGTTTCCTTGCCCTTGTTTGGACACACTCCAGCCCCTCCATTTCCTTCGCAGTGCAGTATCTGATCAGCAGCTGGGGCTGATGGATGGAGGCTCAGGAGGTGGAAGCCAAGTTGTGCAAGGTGTGCAGCCTGTCAAGGCATTTTGCTTTTTCCTCCTGCTAGTCTGAAAATGGAAGCAGCCCTCCCCCCTGCTGCCATGGAAGCCCCAAGCAGGGCCTGTGACCAAACACTGATTGAGGGTAAACAATGTTCTGACATCTGTCATTTCACAGTTGAGACTGTTTGGGTTTTTTTTGCCATTACTGGAGTGTAGCAAGCTACTGGGCTTTACTTTTATGTGTAGGGGGGAGAGACCAGAATAGCCACCAGCTGGAGCTGGGTTGTTCATTCACAGCCCAGCGACTGCAGCAATACCAAGGATAAGCAGAACCACAGTCCTGAAAATGCAAGCCCTTCTCTCTAGTCTGCATGAATAAATGATGGATGCAATGACTGCTGTGTTGTAAATGGAATTTATAATGTTAATGATGTAATACAGCCTCTTGCCACAACAGGTCCAGTCCCCAAGTCATATATAAGATCTCCTTTCTTGTCTTTTTTTTTAAGGTGCTTGGAAAGGAGCCCAATGCTTTATTCTTTAGTGCAAATGAATATAGGCTGAGCAGCATTGTACAGCGAGTATTGCTGACACGTGAGACCTTCCAGCCATATGTACCTGTCTGCTGAGGCCTCGACTAATTTGCCACCAACTCCCAGGCAAATAGTAATAGGAAAGAAAATAAAGGTGGTTTTGAGTTCATGTTACATTTGGTGTTGTGAAAACACAGAAAACCTGACTTTTCAGCCTGACAGGCTGCACTGTATGTGCTGTCCAGGTCTCTCACTCATTTCACTGTTGCATCAAGCGAAAACTCCTCTTGCCACAAAGAAATCCCATGAGTTTCTCCTCTTTTTATTCTAAGCCCTGAATGAAAAGCACAGGGCGGGGTGAGGATGGAGCTTTTGGAGCCAAGTATTGTTGCTGGCCAGAAGAGAAGGTAGTTGACATGGTAAAAAGGGGTGAGTTTAGGCTTTCCTCACCTGTTTCACCCTGCAGTGAAACTTGTTACGACACCTTAGAGAACCAAAATGACAAAGGAGCCTTTAGGACAGTCTGCAGCTTTTCTCTGCATCTCAAATCAGCATGTGATTTTTAGCCAGATTCTGCATGATAGAGGTCAAACTCTCCAACTCCCCCAAGCTCTCCAGCTCCCTGCTAGAGGGGCTGAGAAGATGGTGATTTAAAGCTCTTCAAAACCAAGCTCTGCTGTTGTTTCCGAGCGAGAACGCTCAGCTCCTCCTTTACACTTTGTTTTATTTACATTTGGGACTTTTCATGAAAGCTAATTACAGAACAGAATTGGTTGGTGAGACCATTAATTTTATCACCACTAAAGCGCTGGTTCTCTCGCTACTCCATCCTCTCCAAGGCTCCTTACGAATCGCTCTCGGAGTTGAGATGTCTGCTCCCTCGTCTTTGAAAACCCAAATAACATACCTGGTAAGTGCCAATGGAATTTTTTTTTTCCTCCCCCTCCTTCTGTCTCCAGCTCCCAGGAGCTCTGGGCTTAACATTTTATCTGGCGAGTGAGCAAATATGCATAAAGCCAACCTGCTGTTGACTCCTCAGCAGCTGGGGCTGCGGACCCAACCTGGCCGCAGCGGGCTGTCCCACCAGGCAGGGGTTTTTTGTTGCTTTGGGGCTTCTGGTTATTTAGCTTTGTCAGTACTCCAAATAGTTAAAATCGGAGTAGAATTTGAGGTAAACGATAAAAATCAAAAGCTCTGCTTGTACTGTTTGAAGAGGTCACTTTTTTTTGCAGACAAGAGTGTAATGTAAAAACTTTTCCAAATGAATCAAATGCTGGCAGCAGGGTACGCGTGAAAACCTCTTGAAAGAGCGCAAGTGGCTTTTTACCCAGAAAGAGAAGCAGCTTTTCCTTAACCTCTCCACAAGTATCAAGCTCATTGGACAACTTCTCCCATTTGGAAGCATTAACTGATGTACGAATGTTTCTATCTTAAAGAAAATGAACTTTGGGATCCGTGGGTACTTGCTGTGATGGTTTTTCTCGGTGTTATTTCAATAATGCTCTAGTCTCTTTGTGTAGACACCCCTGTGCTAACAGCTGTCTGCAGTTAATGGGTCCTCAGTTCTGAAGCTTTAAAGTATTTTCTTAAATATCAAGTTTGTGTGAGAGGGTTTTTGTCGGTTTATTGTGGGGTTTGGTTTTGTTTTTTCTCTGTCTTGCAGCAGTTTGTGTTGTGGGATTGCAAGTTCTCCAGCACCACTGAGACGGGTGAAGTGCCATCCTGGTCTCCAACGTGCAGGGCTGGCTCTGTGTCTGAGCCCAGCCATGACCTGCACTGCCCTTGCTCACAGCCTAGAGGCCATTTGGTTTCTCCTGCAAGGTGAAGCACGTCGTGCTTGTCCTTTGCAGTTACTGTTTCACAGAGGGCTGTCCTTCCTCACCACTAGGAAGAGCCCGAGAACGGTATATGTAGGGTGGAGGGTGGACTTGTGTTTAGCTCCCCAACATTTTTCGGGTGTCCTTTGGCATAGTTGCAGGAGGGTTAGCACTGCAACTTCCTGCTTCTGGTTGAACTTGCAGAAATATTCATGGGGTTTGGTTAAAGAGTGTTCAAGCCTGAACATTACTGGTATTCTGGGTTCACAGGGAGGCGGTACCAGCTCTGGAGCTGAGTTAGGAAGCCAGTGACTCTTCTTAAAACCAGACAAACAAAACCCCCAAACCAGCCAACCAACACCCAATCAAACAGAAGAAAATCTGCTAAACCTAAAAAGGTCTATTGCAGCAGTCTATCACCTCCAGCAGTCTTCATTCTTGGGCTGTTCTGAGCTTTGTTGTGCCCTTCTGAGGTTATTTCCTCCAGGAATTCAGTGGTTGCATCGCAATAAAAGTGCATTTGCAGGGAAGCTGCTGGATCCAGAGCTTGTCTGGGATAGGGCTTTATGAAGTAGTAAATTCTCAGCTGCTTAATCTAATATTCTGGAGAAAAAACACGAGTGCAGGGAAAGGATAATGTTGCTTCACCTTCCAGAAGTGCCATTAGAGATCTTGATCTTGTTACAGCCCATTCTATGCTATTACTTGTAAGAACAGTAACATGTAAGGATTTTAAATCTCTCTCAGTCAGGAAGTACAAAGCAGGAGCGAGTGTCGATACCAACAGACAGCAACTGGCTGCATGAAAGGAAGGGAGGCAGCTCTTCTGACAGCCCCCACCCCAGGGATCAAACCTCAGCAGGGGGAGTTTAACCCTCCTTTGTTTTAGGGTGGGTTAACTAAGCCCTGTGACTTGCCTCTGTGGGGTTAAACGCCGCTCAAACCGCGCACCAGATCTGTGACCTGTATCCGTCCTGCACGTTTGCTCCTGTTTTCTTCTCCTTTTTCAAAGCACCGGTTCAGTGCCCCCTCTCCGTGGAGATGGCTGATTTCAGGGACACTGGCTGTGTACGTGATACTGGTGTGTGTGTGTGGGGGGGTGTCTTCAATGGTGCTGGATAGCTGAGGACCCCCTGGAGAAGCATCCCTGGACTACCCAGTCTTCTCCTGCCTCAGGCTCGCTTGGAAATGGCCTTTCCACGCACGATCAGTGCTTAATATATCACTCAGGCTTTGTTAATTGTCTACAGTTAGTAGCCTAACCTAGGTTCATCAAAGTAATTAGGAGAAATAATTAACAGCTCTCAGTGAGGAGGCAACCTCTCTCTCCCTCCCCTCTCCCTCACCATGTGGTACACCTCAGTAGTGACTCAGAAAACACAAGAGGACATTATGAATCAAAAAATAAGTCTTTACCTGTAATTAACTGTGCACACGAAAAGGAAAACGTGGTGATCAAGCAGCCATTAATAGTTGCTTTACTGGAGGAGAATACACCAGAATCAAATGCTCATGGCAAAATGTCCCTTTAAGTTGTGGTTCTTTTATAACATTTAACCCAAACAAAAATAAGTCTCTACCCAAAAAAAAAAAGTATTTGAACCATACAGTATACGGACACGTGTGGCTAAGACACCGCACTCCTCACGCACCGTCTGCCTGCCGGCCCCTGCGCTCTCCCTAAGTGCGAGAAAACGAAACCCAGCAAGGAAAATACCAAACCAATGCAGCAGCTAGAGTCGTAGGCAACGGGATGCGCGTGGCCGGGCCAGGCTGATGGTGGGACGTGGGACTACGCAGCAAGGATGGACCAGAGTTCCCCCTTCCCTCCCTCCCTCCCCTTCCCCTGCCTGTTGTGTTATGGGGCTCTGGAGCTGTCATGACGGGCTCTTTCAAAACAGGACGCTAAGAAGAGGGAAAATGAAAAGAACACCCCAGCCTATACCAAAGTAAATAAAGTAATAATAAAAAAAAAATACCCCTTGAATCGCGGCACTATTTCACCGGGGGGCCGGTGACCCCGGCCCTAGGAGCCGGGAAGGAGAGTCGCTGGGTGGTGGGAAGGACGGGTCCCACGTCCCCGCTGGGCTGCGGGACCACGGCTCTGCACCGTGGCCACCCAGGCTGCTGCTGGGCTGGGCTGGGCTCTGGGCAGCAGCCAGCCAGCCAGCCTCCGAGTTTCTGCGTACCTCTCTGCTCGGAAAGTGGACCAAAAGACGTTGTGCAAGTCCTAGCGTGAAGGAAGGCGGAGGAGACGGTGGGGAGAGCCACCCATTACCTTAGTCTCCCCGCGTCCCTCGGGTGACGTGCCTGGGCCGGGCTGCCTCTTCTGTGGCTTCAGAGGTCCACCCAGCCAGGCAGCTGGAGGGCAAGCACCCCGAGGAGGACGGTGCCGAGGTTGCCGCGCACGCTGGAGGCACCGTCGCAGTCCTTTTTGTCGGCTTCGCACCTGGATTGCTGGCACAGGACCCCCTTGAAGCCCACGGGGCAGATGCAGCGCTGGTTCTGGTAGCAGGTGCCGCCGTTCTGGCAGAGCAGGAGCTCATCGTCACAGACGTTGGCTACGAGGTGGGAGGGAAGGATGTGGGTGTTAGTCTGGGGTATGTTAAACCCCACCCCTGACTACAGCAGAAACTAGAAGCTTTGCCTTTCTTCTCTAGCTCCTAGGGGTTAAGTTATCCAGCCCTTATAGTAGTGCTAGAGCAGTCCCAAGGGCAGAGGAACAGAGTCGGGGCTGCGAACTTCAGGGGTGAAGCTACTGAGTCATTTTGGTTTGGGGAGGAATGGCTGGAGTCTGCACCCCCTGCACCCTGAGTATCACGGGGCACCAGAGCAGACGGTGCTGAAGATCCATCCCCCTTCGATCTGGATCCATCTCATGCCTCCCTCCGCCTCTGGCTCAGGTACTTACGGAAGCAGCCCTGTCTCCAGTAGTAGTTGGGCAAGCAGTCGTCACACTTGGGTCCCGTGGCACCTTCTTTGCATTCACAGTAGCCGGTCTCATTGCAGCGGTCGTGCATGGAGCCGATCTGGTTGCAGTTACATTCTGGCCAAAGACAGGGCTGTTAGAGCCCGTCCTGCCTGGAGGCTTTTAGCCTGCTAGTGCCCCAAGGGAGGTGTTGGGGACTTTGGAAAAGCCTGGCTCTGTGCTATAGGAGAGACCTTAGAGACCAAGGAGATGGGAGGCCATGAGAAGCCCCAACAGTGCAAAGAGCCATGGGTGCAAAGGCCACCCTCCTTTGGGGCTGGGCAGCTCCTGATAGAGCAATGGGTCCGAGTCAAGCTGGAAAGATATTACCTGGGCTTTGTTTTCAGGGCAGAGATGCCTTGGCAGGCTGCAGAGACTGTAACAGCTGCCATCCTTGGGGCAGACACACCATCCTCCAGAGAGGGGCTGAACTGAAGCCCACCCCATAAAGCGAGGCGCTGGGCGAGCCGTCACACGTCCCAGTGCCACCGCCCGAGGCCAGCAGCGTGCTCACCTATGCATACATTCTCATCATCCAGCTCCGCCGAGCTGTTCCGGTAGAAGCCCAGGCGGCAGTGCTGGCAGTGCTGGCCCCTCGTGTTGTGCTTGCAGCTCACGCAGGTCACCACGTTCAGGAAGTCGATGTAGCTGCAGCGGTTGGAGTGGCCGTAACACTCGCAGTCTGCGGGGAGGAGGAGAGAGCTGGGCCAGGAGCATCCTCCCTTGTGCCAGGCAGAGGTGAGGAGACGCAAGGCTTTGGAGGAGGCTCCTGCTGGGGGGAAATGCCACGGCCACGGCCGCTGCCGGCACTGGGTTGGGTTGGGCAGGGTGAGTGGGCACAGCAGCTGCTGTTCTTCGCTGCCATGGGGGGATCGGGCTGGAAACCATTGCTCAGAGAGTAGAGCGGGGTCAGGAGGCTCTGTCCCCTTGGGTTGAGGACAGGCAGGAGCCAGTCCCTGACCATGCCAGGCCATGATCTCTTTAAGGAAATGGGAGCAGGTGTTAATTAAAGAGCTGCCTTGGTAATGAGCAGAGCTCAGTTTGATGCTTGGCTTGGCTCTGGTGGGGCTGCAGGTCCTGCAAGAGGGTTGGACTGGGATGCAGAGCCCCAGCAAAGGCTCTGCTTCACTGAATCGTGAAGAGCTCTGGCCCATGGGATGGGGCTGGCAGAGGGTGCAGCAGCACTCATTGCCTTCAGCGAAAGGAAGGCTCTGGACAAGGCTGAAGTGGAGCTGAAGCTGCTGAGTGCCCAGGTAAAACCTCACTGCTTCTCTACCTTCTTCCTCTCTACGTTCCTTCTCAGTGTGTTCCTTGCTGTTGTACCTCCCAACTCAATGCTGGCCGTGAAATACGGTGACTCTCGGGTTAAATGCTTAAAATGAGTGTATGCAAGGAAGTGTGGCTTGTGTGGGGACCTTCAAAAGAGGGTGGAGTGAGGGTTTGAACCAGCGCTGCCTGGCACAGCACGGGGATGCCTGCAAGGGCTGCTGGCAGGGTGGGAGGTGCCACTGTCACCTGGCCAAGCACTGCTCCTGTCCCCAGGGTTGACCTCTCACAGCTGTGGGCATGTGTTAGAAAACAGCCAGCTAGGTTTGATTTGTAGCCAGAGGAATCTGACTGCTTGCTTCTCGTGTTTGCTCTTTATTATTGTGGCTTGGGATGGTGACTACCTTGCAGTGTTAGATTTGGGGGTGCTGGATCTTTCTGGAAGCTTAGAAGTGTAACAAAGGAGGAAAGGAGGTACCCTAGTTGTCTTGTGACCTAGCTGTCGTGGTCAGGAGGTGTCCCAGCCAGCATGGGCAGGGGATGACATGAGCAGAAACAGTGTCAGCCAGGTCTGAGCTTCCCCAGCCTTTGGAGGGGAGGAAGGAGGCTTAGAGCTGAGGATTTGCTCTGAGCTGTAGCAGTAAACATTCAAGGATGGCAGAGGGATGGGTGGGAAGGATGTGGGTTGGCATGCACATGCGACTGGAGGAGGAGACTTGTCTCAATGAAATGATGACCAGGGAAGATGGAATGGGGCAGAGGTTTCCCCATGGTTCACAGCTGCCTGAGGAGGAGCTGAGAGTCTAATGTCATCTTGACCCGCTGCCAAACAACTTCTACCTATTTGACCAGCACCTAAAGAATTTCAGCTGAAATACTTCCGGCTGCTGCCGTTCCCAAGCGTAGCTTCACCCTAGGGATGCACTCCTACGTACAGCTAACCGTGACTCGGGTAGGCAAACCCTCCCCTTCTTCTCCACGTCAGAGACTGCTGGAGCCCATCACCTGGGTGAAGACCAGGAGCGCAGAGCACCGCACTCCCTCCTCTTACCTTTATACGTCTCAATAGGAGCCACTGGGTCAGAGTCTGGTTTGAGCCGGATGAGTTTTGAGCTCTTTGAGGATGCTTAAGAAAAGTCAGAGAGATGCTTTTTTTCTCACCGTTGAGCACCGCTCTGTGCCCTACTCTACTGCAAGCAGCTCTGCCATGAGAACAATGCCAAGCCAAGAACACCACTCTGGCAGCTATTTCTGCTCCAGACAGCTGGTAGCTGCTAAAATTCTCCTCTTCTTCTCCCCCCCCTCAAAGTTGAACGCATAGAAACCCCCAAGGCACTGCACTGTTGCTACAAGCGGAGTCGGCAGGAGCTACTCGCACGTCCCCCCAGTTACACACGTTCTGTAGCACGAATTGGGTTGTTCAGGATAAGGATCTATGAGTCTAAATGGCTTGAAAAAAAAATACATCTACAGCCATGGCCTCAGTTTGACGGAGGTCATGCCAACTGGCACCCAAAACCCCACTAGGAGTGCAGCTAGGAGGAGAAATGCTACTGAGGTGGTATCTGGCAGGGGTTGCTACGAGGTTCTGCAGAGCACGCGTCGCTCCAGCCCAGCTCATCGCCGCCAGCACGTACCTGCCTTCTTCCCGTGCCTCTTGCCTGCAGAGTGTGCTGTGCGCCCTGCTTTGCTCTTTGGAGCCGCTACGTGAGATGATAAAACATATCTGAGTGCTGTGGTGGGGAGAGGGCTCCCAGAGCCAGCCCAGCACAGTTGGGCTGGGATATTTCCACAGGGTATTGGGCCGTCCTGATCTGGATGGTGCTTTCTCGGGGCTGTGCTGCCAGCCAGACCCCTGTCCCACACGGGATGACCAGGGTGCTGGGGGTAAAGGCCATAGCTTCCAAATTCAGCTGGTGGGGTTTGGTGCCTGGGGGGTCTTGTCCCCTGGTAACACCAGTAAGGGGCAAGGTCGAGCAGTGCTGAGATCCCACAGGGCACTTAGGAACTGGTCCCACTGGTTTTTGTCGTGTGCCAGCCCTTACACAGTGCTGTGCTGCTCAGGGAGGTGTTGGGTGGGCATTGCCCACTGGTGTTGGTCACATCCCCGCAGTGACAGCAATGGCAGGAGGTGGCTGTGCTCCTCATACCCAGGGCTCGGCCATGGTCAGTTAGCCCACTCCGGCTTCTGATGCCATCTGTGAGGCTGGTGTGGCACTGGGGCTTCCTCAGGTGTCCATGGATTCCCCTGGTCCCATGGTGGGCTGGCACAGTGTCCGCCAACATGACCTCTCCAACCTCCATGGCCATGACAGACCACCTGCTCTGCTACCATGGCCTTCTCCATCCTCTGGCACAATGGCTGAGCAGGGAACATGGTGGCCTCTCCTCATAGCCTCTCAGTGGCAGATCAGAACAGCATGGGGGGACTGGGGCCTCTTGTCACCGCCATGAGGGAAGTGGGGCAGCCTAGAGGGGAAGGAACAGCTCAGTGGGTCCCTGAGGTGCTCCAAAGCCCCACATCTCTGCAGTGGGTGCTGCAGGTGGCCCTGGGGGCGATATCCCTGTGTAGAAGCCCCCACAGTTGTGTCTACCCCTCATGAGGAGGGGGCCATGGCCATAAGCAGGCTCCATGGGAGTGGGGTGACGTGTTAACGAAGCTTGGCCCTGTTGGGCCGGTGCAGCTGATCAGCCTAATTAATCTTGTCCAATTAATCTGGGTTAGAGGAAGATTCATGTCCCTCACCCTCACCTGTGGCAAGAAACCCCTTCCCAAAACAGCTGGGCTGCCCATGGACTCTCCTGGGGCCCAGGGAGACCCCGGCAGCCATCCCAATCCCAAACACATCTCCAAAAAGACCTCCCCGGGGCTGGACGAGCAGACCCTGTCCTGCCCCATCCTTGGGGATGGGCATGGCCTTACCTCGAATGTTCTTGGGAGGGTCTGGTAGCTTCGGCTTGGGTCCAGCTGCCGCTGTGTTTGGTGGGCTCTGAACAGCTTACAGTGGCACCAGTTAGAGAGAAGATCAGATTTAATACAGATCCCCCTCTTGTTTGCTTAAAACAGTGGCAGAGGGACACTGGAAGCTCTAGGCAGGTATCTAGGGTGGGTTAGTGGAGCCATATCTGGTTGAGGCAGGAATGAGAGACAAAGTGTCCTGGAAATTAGAGGGTTTATGTGTGAAGAGAGACAGAAAAAATAGCCCTAAGGGCAGAGCACGGGAATTGTTGGGTGGGCGAGTGTTGGCCTGTGGTCATCACATTGCCCAAGTGTGTAGAGAGCTAAATCTGCAGACCACTGCCAAGACTCAGACACTGCCCTTGTTGGGCACAGACTGTCAGCCTCACCTGGCATTCGGTCCCCGTGGTGTCGACCGAGCTCTTGTTACGGTATTGGATGCAGTTTTGTCTCTTGGCGAGGCCAGAGGCAGGCCCAAGAGCACAAATCCAAAGAACCTCAAGTTCAGCGCTTTCTTCCCCCCAGCTGAGTATTTCCAAACACGGGTTTGTGTCCTGAGCCCAGCTTCAGCAGGTATGCTCTGCACGGTGGAAGGGATGCTAACGTCTATGGCTGGAGCCAGCTACAGGCATCTCAGCTGGGAAATGGGAGCTGAGCAACTGCTGAGGCGTGCGTGCTGGTGGGAACCCGAGGAGGAGAAACTGCAGCCTCAACAGCCAGCCTGAGGTCTCCCAAGGTTCCCACCAGGAGCAGCTCACCTTAGGCAGTCAAGCAGGAGACCTGAAGCAAGGAAATACATGAGAAGGTGTCTACGCTACAAACAACACAGGCCTATCTATTTACAAAGCTCTTCTGCTTTACAAAGAGGCTCCGGTCTCAGGAGATGCTGGGATTTCCATGCTCCTCTCCATTCACCCCAGCAGCAAGCTGTGAACAATCTCTTCTACCACTTACCATCCTCATCTTTTCGTGTACACGACTAAACCCCGAGGCTCAATCCAGCCTCACCAGACTCCCGGCTGCGTGTTGGGCACAGACAAGCCCTGAGCTTTTTCCCAGGTGGGAAGAAGAGAGAGATACATGGAAATGGAGACGCAGAGCTAGAAACTAAAGCACCTGCTGAGCGCTGGGAGCTGGTACTGCCCAGACACACATCTCCTACCTTCTGCTCCTGGGCCAGCCTTGCCCACCTGCAGCGAGGCAGCCGCTGACAAGCTGGTGTAGTCTTGCAGCAAAGGGGAAAGTTGGGTTACTGGGTGTACTGGAGGGAGCTGGTAACCAGCAAGAAGCTCCGCGGCGCACCGATGGAGGAACTCAGCTTTGGAGGACAAACCCACCCCAAGCCCGTGCCGTGTAGGTTTTCATGCCCGCTCGATGCCGGCACCGGGCAGCTGGCACGTGGCGGGCACTGGAGGAGCTGGGCAGCCTTTGTGAGGAGAAGGGCAGAGGGCAGGGGTGTGCTGAGCTGCCCGGCCGAGCGCACGGTGCCTTGCTCGTACGTGTGCACAAGGACCTCAGCACCTGATCTGCACCTCTCTGCTTTGAACCAAGAAACGGCACGGGGGGGGTGTCTCCAGGACGGAGGCATCAGTGCTGGTTTCTAATCCAAACTTCTAGGCTCTCCTGCAGACCCTGCTCTTCAGAAATACCAACTGAAGAATTTCCAACCCCCTGCAGTGAAGTTAAACCAGCAAGAAACGTATAGGTCCCTGGTGTGGTTTCACTGCTCACCCTCACCCCCACCAGCTCCATACCCCTCCCCGTCTCCTCAATATTGGTAACAATCTTCAGGTTTGCTAGAAAACAAACCAAGGAATAAAATTTGAAAAGCCATGTTATTAGTTTCAAGCTCCAGTTGGGTAACATAAGGAGGAGGAGGAGAAAAAAAAAAAAAAAAAGGAAAAAAAAAATCTCTCGATCCTTGCCAAGTTTCAAAGGACAAACCCGAGTAGGAGAGAAATGTGATTTCCCAGCCTCGTCAAGAGGATGATAAACAATGCAGAATAAAAAAGGAGGGGGGGGAAAAAAAAGAAAAAAATTACTATTTTTTTTTAATGCAAGCTCTAAGAGAAGGTGATAGACATTGTCCTTTTCAGCTGGAAAGTGGAAACCAATTGATATTAATATGGTGTTAAAGAGAATATGGAAAAAGCCCTGTGCAAATTGGCAAGGGTTTAATTAGAGTCACAATAAAAAACAGCCCTGGAGGCATTTTGCTTTTTAGTCATTCACATACACCTCCACTCAATAGCATTTACAGAGCCAGGAAAATTATTAATGCTCATTATCTTGAGAACCTTTCCCTTGTAGCTCTGGGACATGAAGGGACGGTTCTACATTTTTGGAGGAGGAGAGACTCATTTCATCCCCCAGACTCATTTCACCCCCAGACCCAGTTTGGGTAAATGGGAAACACTGGGCAGCCTCTTTCTCAGGGGTTTGTCTCAGCCCTGATGGAGATTGCTGGTCTTGGTGGAATGCTGGGGAAGCAGAATACACTGAACCAAGATGTCACACTTCATAGCAACTCTGTTGGGGCAAACAGAGCTGGAGTGGTGGGGAAGGACCCTGAAAAAGTCCTCAGAATAGAACCACACAAAGCCAGGCTTTTGGTGCTCTTTCTGCTGGGGCTCTTAACTGTCGAGCAGGGCACGGGTTGGTTTTGTTTTTCCCAGAGGTGAACTGGCACTGCTGAAACTGCTACAAAACAGAGGGGGGAGAAATGGAAGCAGAAAAAATAAATTTAAAAAAAGCTTCTTTTTTTTTCTTTTTTTTTTTTTTCTTCTTTTCTTATTTTGTATGTGGGGAAAAATGCAACAAATGGCAAGGAAGAATTTGACAGGTTTCAGGGAAGGTTTTGAAATAACAGGACTGCAGAAGGCAAATGACAATAGCACTTAATTCATCCTCCTTAGGGTAACTCTGCAATTTCCCTTCCTTCTACCCATCTTGGCAGCTTCAGCTGCCTTCAGACCACAGATCGTGCCTACAAACTCATCCTTCTCCCCCCCCCCCCCCCCCCCCAAAAAGGGGACGGGGCCAAAAACAACCCAACAAACACACCCCACCCCACCCCTGCGCCACGGAAACAACCACGAGCACCACCAGAAAGAAACGGATGAGCAGATCCATGCAACCCAGAGACAACCCAAATCTAATCTACTCCTCTAGCCTACGTGCTACGGTGCTTTCTGTCTTGCTGCTACCCACTAGCGTGCGGAGGCATGAAGGAGAAGGGAAAAACACATCGGTCTGGCTTTAAATACCTGGTTTTTTCTGTGCTTCTCTCACGGGCACAGAGGCAGTGAACTCAGAGGCTGGTCTGATGATGCTTGCTTATGGTGGGAAGCAGAAATTCAGAGGGCAGAAGACAGTGTGTAGATTAGAGGGTGAAGCAGCAGAGGGATGGGGCAGGGCTCTCATAGGACTTCTTAAGAAATGTTTGAAAGCTGGCTGAGCTTTAAAGCAAGGAGGGATTTGCTTAATGCTTCTAAAATCTAGAAGGGAGGTAACAGCAGAGTATCTCACTTTGGGACTCTGACCCAGCTTGGGGTTACCATGTCTCCTGCAAATGGGCATCTTACCAGGAGCTCCAAGGGTCATCTCTTTAACAAGGTATTTCCCTCAAGGTCCAAGCCAGT
Source organism: Actenoides lindsayi (assembly GCA_025331215.1). Lineage (NCBI taxonomy): Eukaryota > Metazoa > Chordata > Aves > Coraciiformes > Alcedinidae > Actenoides > Actenoides lindsayi. Next base: position 27,004 of record WTSP01024639.1, on the reverse strand, counting down.
TAGATTCACAGCCCCTTGGGGATGTCATGGTATTTAAAGATGGACTTTATATTTTGCAGGAGTGGAAGAGGAGGAATGTCTCTTGTCAAAAGCAGATCAGAATTAGGCTGTGCCTTAATTCCCAGTTGCTGGTCAAAAGCACGCAATGGACTTTTGGCATCGAACCCCACATGCTGCCCAGGTAAGAGAGCAGGTCCCTGAGCTGCTGGGTGGCCCTTACTATCTTCTTACTTGGAGCAGCCCCCCCAGGGACTGCCTCTATCCCCAGGCACACCATTCTGGGGTGGGACCTGTCTCTGCAGAAACATGAATGGGGTCTGGATGGGGGTGAGGAGCTCCAAGCTCAGGCCCGACCGTAGCAAGCCAGAGATGTGGTGGCTGGACTGCAATTTATTTATTTAGTCCCTTGCCATCAGTTAATGAAGGCATTATGAAAACATGTTCTCTGCCCAGGAAGCAGGTTTTGGAGAAGGAATAAAGCATGACGTCTCCCAGGTCCCTCAGAGCAGTTTGGCAGGAGACCGTTATGCCCCCCCCCACCCAACCCCACACAGATGCCATCCTGCCCACCCCAGATGTATGACACAAGCGAGGCAGAGCACTGCAAATCACACACAAGATAGACACTAAACACACCACCCACACCTACACAGCACTTGCAAAAAAAAAATAAAATATATATATATATATATAGACCTAAAATGTTGCTATGGGTGAACATGGATAAAAATCAAATGACC
>WTSP01024639.1:0-26164 GCA_025331215.1 Actenoides lindsayi | reverse complement strand
AAAATCAAATGACCCCAAGAGCGTGGTGCGGATGTAGACACGACCCCCTGTCACTGCTGGGGCCGTGGTGATGGTGTGGGCTCTGGGCAGGGGTGGTGGATGAACGTCCTCCTGCACATGTATAACATGGACCTGGGTGAGGAGCACTTCTTAACAGACCTGGGACTCGAGCTCTTTTGCCCGGGGTCACTCTGACTCCTTGGATGACGGAGCTAAACCCTCGGCTTCCTGATTAACTACTCAAGCAGGGTACTTCCATGAATATATCTATATTTGCATAAACATGCAATCAAGTTTCCTCATCCCTTTGACTGGCTTCTGGCAGCTCCCCCAGACAGACTGTTACTAACATACTGTGGGTGTAAAACGTCCTCCTGGGAAATATCAGGCCCAGAAAGGATGGCAAGGGGAGGAACGCGTGTCTAATTCCCCCATGAGAAGCTTAAAAAAAAAATGCCCTGCTGTTAAGTTTTATCTGCTCATTTCCAACAGAAAAGTGAAAACGCTGTCTCCTTGTTCACGGGGGGAGGGAAGGAGGAACCCCTGGAAAAAGGACAAAAGTTTTCCTCCACGGGGCGATTTTAGAAATGAGGAAAAGGGGTTTCTGGCACGTGTGTGAGCTCCAGCCCTGCACCTTCCCTCGCTGGCTGCCTGGGGAATGTTCGAGCGCGGCTCTGCCCCAGGAAAACTGCCCTTGAAGCTGCAGCCAGACTGAGTTACATCCTGGAGTCTGGCCCCAGGGACTTGGTGCAGGGTTGGAAGAGCCGGCAAGGACAGAGCCAAACTTTTCTTGACCTGATGGCTCATCCCTGGCACAGCTTAGCAGCCTCTGGGCTGCTCTGAGCCTGGCAGAGGGTGGCAGGAGGTGGCTGCTCGCCTGCTGAGGCAGCAGCTCATCCCCCAGGGAGGTCTGAGCGAGAGGCCGGGGGGACAGAGCAGCACCCAACCTTCCCCATCACGCTCTGGGAGCAGCACCCTGGGGCCAACTCTCCTGCCTGCTCTGGTCAGGGATAGAGCAGGATGAGGTACAATTCCCCTCTCCTTCCAGCCAGGCAAGACTGGATCCATGGTTTAGTTTTATGGTGAGACAGTAAAGCCTTTGTTGCTTTGCTTCCCTGCCTTGTGAAGGAGCTGTCAGAGAGCATCTCTTGCAGCCGTGCCAGCCCTGTGCAGGCCAACGGTGCCAAGCGGCTCTAGAAGGGATGGGTTTTGAAAAAGTTTTCTTAAAAAAAAACCCCAAACAACAAAACCGAGGGGAGAAAAAAGGGAAAAGCATCTCTACCCCCACATCCAGTCCTGGCCTCGCTTCTTGCTGCCCTGATGATAACAGAGCGATGGCAGAGTGGGATCAGGTGGTGAGGGGGGACATCAGCCCACGGTGTGGTTGTCTCTTTTGGCTTTGAGGTGGACCTGTTGCAGCCTGCTCCCTGCTTACAGGGACCGTAACAGTTGCTCCTAGCTTGTGTTATACATGGCCACGTGCCCTTGGACGGAATAGAGAGAAAAGCAAACCAGGACTGCGCAGAGGCTGGGGGATGTGGACCGAGTCAGGGTGATTTTTATCCATGTCCTTTTATCATCCTACAGAGCAGATAACCAAGGTCACTGACACGGCAGCCCCATGCGTTCCCCACTGCCACCGGAAGAGCCAGGATGGGGAGCAGCCAAAAAGAGGAGCCCCACAGTGGAATCCTGGCCCTCCAAGTGAGGCAGGGAGCATGGCACCCACCTGGCTGGGTGGTGGTGGCAGGTAGGGGGGTGCTGCTGGTTGTGGTGGTGGTGGAGGTGGTGGTGGTGGGCGTTGTTGTGGTGGTCGTTTTTGCAGTGGTGGTTTTTGTGGTGGTACCCCGCTGCGGTCGCCCGGAGGCTAGCAAGCAAAGAGAAGAGGTGGAAGGCACTTACTGGGCGGGGAGCGGAGGGGGGGGTCCCTTGCCAGCCTGCCCACCCGTGAGGCCGACCGCTGCTGGGGATGAACTGGTGACCGATTTCTCAGTGCGGTTACAACTGGGGCACCGAGAGGATTAATGCGGCGGCGGCCGGATGACGCTGGGTGCAGCGGGCGCGTGCGTGCAGGGGCGGAGGCTGTGCCTGAATCAGCTTGCGCTGGTGCTGCAGAGATTGGCTTAAATACTTACAGCTCCAGCGTAAACTAATCGCCAATTAAGGTGCAAAGGGGAAACATAAACACACCCAGCAGAGATGGGGTGAAGAGCAAGCGGGAGGTGCAGAGGAGCCTCCAGCCCACCCTGCCAGGAGATGGGCTTCTGCTGCCCGATGTCTCCGTGCCGTCCGGCAGAGCCCTGCCTACCCGGGCCCCATAAACAGCACCAGTCCCTTCTGGGGACACCCCACAGGCACCAAACTACCTGGCACCATCAAACCCACCCTGTACCGCTGGCACCCTTCATTAATTAATTTCCACTGGCACCCTTCATTCGGCAAGGGGAATTAATTGACGGCTGAAGGTGAGCCAGCCCCACGGAGCCACGCAGGAGCCACCCCGGGTGCAGTGCCCACCCCCCCGTGCTCATCACAACAGCCCCAACCAAAATAACACTCGGAACACAAATTCCTACTTAACTTACACCTGCTGCCCTCCTGTCCTTGTTTGTCCCACTGCTTCATGCAGATTATCATGCTTAATTTCATAATAGCCCTGAGCTAGTTTAAATACTTAATTTAGGTCACTTCTAGTCTCCTGTGCAGGGTAAATAATCTCTCCTTAACTGGTCTTGGACACAAATCCCTCCTGTCCACCTCCCGCGTATCGCTCCCAGAACAACCCCCAGCCCCAGCTTCTCCCTAGCAGGAAATTTTGATGGGAAACAGTTTCCAGTGAAACAAAGGTAGCACTGAGGATGCTGAGCTCTGTTAAAGGGGGAGAAAAGAAAAGAGTTATCAAAATGGTTTTGACCAGAAAAGCAAAGAATATATTGGACTGTTAAAATATTTAATTATTTTAATCCTGAGTTACTTAAGGGAGACTTTTACTTCTTATTTGAAATTTTTAACCCTTTAAATTTAACTGCTTAACAGCTAAATATGGTTCATTTACTCAGAAAACCCATCCTCCACTTTTCAATTAGGCGCATTTTTCCTAATTGCATTTGCATTTCTCTGAAACTATTTCTCTTCCAATTCTTCCCACTTCCCTGCAAACCAAAGAACTCATTACTCATTCAGCTCTCCGATTTGTTTCTTCTGGAGGGTAATTCTGAGCCACAAAATTCAAACCCAGGCTTCTGCTTACCCAAAACTCAAGGCTCTTTGATATCAAACTACCTCCAGCTTTGTTAAATAAGGAGTCCTATCACACCATCAATCTTTCAGGAGAAATCCCCACTGAGCTCTCCTGCCTTTGCTACCAACCCTTCATAGACATACGTTTATGTACATACACATGTACATACAGATGTACACACACTCTATATGGGGTTTTTTTTTTATCGATAGCCCAAGGTGACCCAGACTGGATGCTATGCCAAATAATTCAAACCCAGCTCCTTCTCAGAGCAGCAGCCTGCAATACTTTGGGGGAAGGGGGGGGGGGGAAGTTCACAGCAAGCACTGGTAATTTTGAAGCGTCTTTTTTTATTTCCTTTCCGGCTGCCATACTAACGAACCTCATGGGGGGAAACCATGCCAGAGGAAGAGGCAAAATGAGGCTGCTGAAGTCAAAGGAAGAAAATATAAGACTCTTTGACATGACAGAAAATGAGGCACAATTAGGGAAGACTTATTGCCTGGAAAATGATAATGGACAGAAAATAACAATTTTTTTTTTTTTTTCCTAGTGACATCCTCAAGGACCATGCACTGGGGTGTTAAATGCCAACATTTCAGTTATGTTTTTACTTACTGCCAAAGGCTGAGCCTGCAGCTGCACCTGGAAAAAACAAGAAGAAGGCCAGTCACTGGAAGCAGGACACTGTCGGCTCTGATACCAGCAGAAGATCAAACAGATACGCGACGTGGGACCGAACAGCAATTAATTGGCAGGGGTCTTGCCCATAGGCAGCATCAGTTTGATGCAACGTCTTAAAAGATGCTTTTGGCAAATCACAGAGGCAACCAGACAGTGCTGTCTTGGCATCTCAAGGCTTTCACCTGGGGAGGCAAAACCAGTGTGGTCCTTGCTGATGGGTTTTTCTGTTAACCATTTCTGTGACCTACTGCTGAAGCCCAACAAAAGATAAACATATCTGCTGAGGTTCACTGGGCTACGTCCAAGCTGTCGGGTCTGAACAAGCTTGCTGCCACTGGAGAAGTTCTCAGTGAGCAAGGAGGATTGAACACCCTTCCCACTGCAGCACTTGCTCAACAGGATGCTGCAAAGTCACCGGCTTCAAACCCACCACTCAGAGGCCATCCGAGGACTGGCTTTGGGCTTTCAGAACCCAAAAGATTAATGGCCGTGGTCCTCCCTACTGTAACAGGTACATGAATTATGGAAAGTCTCAGCTTTTCATGGATGTAAAGCACAGGACCAGTGATGGAAGAGGTAGGACCACCAAGAGGAAAGGGCTTCAGAGAATTCTCTCTGTGGCAGAGGAAGAGGATGTTGATGGGGGAAGGAAGAAGCAACAGAGAGAGACTGGGGGGGGGTGTGTGTGAGGAAAAGATTGAGTGACAGATGGAAAGAGAGATGAATGGGAGAAGAAAGAGCAGAGGAGAAAGAGAAATAGGAAGAGACACAAGGAACGGAAGGGAGGGAAAGAGAGAGAACAGCATGTCTGTGCCTGTCAACACCAGAAACTCTCCCAGGCTCCTTTGAAGCAATGCAGCCGCTTGGTGAGAGCTGACAAGCTCATTCCCTTTCAAAGAACCTGCTCATCTACCAGCTCTGGCACACACAAAACATTCCCATCACGGCCTTCGGAGACTGAATTTCAGCTTTGATCATCTTAAAGCACATAAATCTTTCAAAAAATTTGGGGGGAGGGAGGGAAAAATTCTCTTCTGTAATGCTCAAAGCTGCTGCTTGAAAGGCTGGAGTGGCTACTGTGGCTCTGTGACATTTAAACAAGCCTGCTGATGTGGACTGGACAGAAACCCATGAGAAGCTGGCCCATCTGTGATGTTTCCTGCCCCAGTTCCCCTGCTCGAACGACGGTGGGTACGCATCCTTCATCTCGTCTGCGCGCCTTTGCTTCTGTCAGTGCCTTGCTCCAGCAGGCAATTGGAGGAGACTGGAGCTGCGCAGATGGACTGCAGCTCGTGGAGCTTGCCTGAAGTGCTGACATACCCGGAATGGGATCCAGAAACCAATCCAGAAAGCAACCTGCACTTCCGCAGCTGAGCGGTGCCAGCGCTCAGCCCGCGGACTCCTTGACAGCCAGGGCTCTACTGGGGCTAAATAACGTCGTCTTCAAAGGACAGCGATTGGCATTGCCACAAAACCATGGACCTGTATCTTGGCCTAAGGTCATCTTTCCTATTCTTGACCATCATTTGGACTCGCCACTCATCTACCAGTAAGCCAACAAATCACCTCTGCATCCACCCAGATCCACCTCCTTTCTCCGTGTGCCAAGACACGGGTGAATACCCACTTTCCTTTCAAAAGCTGAGCATCCAGCACTGATCCGAGATGGAGAAGGACAAGATGAGATCCGCTCCCATCTCTGGGCATCGTGCAGCCCGAGGTGGGAGTGCAGCCAGGGCCGGCTCGCTGCAGGTTACTTACATGCGTTGGGGGACCCGTTGGGGAGAGGCAGGTAGGATCCTGCTCGCCAAGACCTGGAGCGAAAGTTCTTCTTGCACTTGCCGCAGTCCTGGCCCGTGGTGTTGTGCTCGCACTCGCACTGCAAGCTGCCTTCTTTGAAGGTGCACAGGTTAGCGTGGAGGTTGCACTTACACCTGGAAGAGGAAGACAGGAGAAGAGCTGTCAGGTACTGCTGCTACTCCTCCTTGCCCCTGGTGCAGTGCTGTCTGTGCGCATGGAAATGTAGCAGTGAAGCTGGGCTGGTTACCCCTTTCCTGTTCCTTCTGTAGGTTTCCACTGAACTCAGCTGTTCTCCCCGGGTATCTGGAGCTGGGGTTACAATATCCACATCCTCACCCAGGGTGGATCTGCAGTCACTGTTCCAAGCTGACAGATACTTCACTCCTACCATCTGACTGCGGTAGCACAGATCATTTAATGGTAAGTCAACATCTCCAGCTGAGACTCCAGGAAGGAGTCACACGCATTTTTCTCAGAAATCTGAGTGATTCGCTCAGATGTAGGCATTTACTTGGAGGCAGAGAGGACAATCTCAAGCCTTAGAGGCAGGAGCATGGCTAATGCTGGTGGGACTCAACCCCTTGACCGTTGTGCAGTGTCCTAAAGTCCAGAACAGTTTCTCCCATGGTGTGGAGTTGCACAACACAAACCCTTCTCCCCACGCACAGCCCCAGCCTGCTGCGACCAAAATAACACAGAGAACAAGTCACGATCAGAATCTGCCTTTTAGTCCCCGCCTCATCAGAGAAGGCAACAACAAAAAACCCTATTCAGCAATTTGCAAACATTAACAAACTTTTAATGAGCTGTAGTGCAGTATGCAGGGAATAATTATCTCTGTGCACAATAATTCCTGTTGTTCAGACTCCGGAGGTGACTTGTGCAGAGCACAGAGGCTGAGCCCATAACTCACACGTGGCTCTTTCCACTCCTGGGCCCAAGCTCAGGCCATCAGACAGAGACTTTGGGGACCAAAACCTCTCATTTCATTCCAGACAGTGGATCCCTAGCACAGCCAGCTGGTTTTTTTCACCGCTTCGTGCAATAATTTACACTCTCAGAAGGAGAACCATTAGAAAACAGTAATGTTGTGTCTTCTGTGAATGGGCAGAGACATCGGACTGGGCAGCACTTTGTTTTACAGAAGCAATTGCACAAGAGCTTCAGGGCTGAGGGAAATGACCTGCTTGTAGAGAAGATGGAGGAAACACGGCCTACTGCTGCTTGTGCTCTATCTCAACTGGGATAAACAACCTGGATTAGGCTGGGAACTGTAAGTCAGGTGGTGCCACGCAAGTGCCAGCTCCTGTTGCCTTGCCCCCTCTCCTCTGAAGCCCCCAGAGATGCTCCCCAGCTGTCTGCCTGACCCGCTGAGGCCATGTTTGCTGTGCTGCTCCTCACTCATGCCTGGATAAGATGACCTCATGTATGATTTATTTATTTTTTATCTCCCCCTCCCCTCCCTGTCCTTAATTCGAGCAAACCCCACTCAGAGGCTAAGCATAAGCTGGATGAACAGTCTCTCCCGTCTTACAACCCTGCCCTGACTCTGAGCAAGCAGAGGAGGGAATATTGCAGTCTCTGAAAGGGAGGAGGAAGGAAGCAAATGTGGTCCGTGGAGCAGAGGCAGACACACTCAGCACGCTCCACTTGAACCTGTGTGTGAGCGAGAGCTGGAGGTGCCGCGTCACGGCTGAAAGCACTAACAGCCTCTGAGCCTCAGTGCTCTGCCAACGAGCCACGAATCCGAGCGTCCAGGGGAAGGAAGTGGCTTTGGCTGGTACCTACACACGAGCGATGCCGTATTTCAGCTGCTCCATGTCCCCTCTGCCTCTGGTAAGGAAGGATTTCAGCTGAGCTGTCCCAGCCCCTTGGCAGAGGAGATGTCCAACCCTGAGATGCTGTGGAGCCTGACTCTGAATTATTCAGTGCCTACGCAGCATGGCCTCCTTCTCTCGCTTCAAAACAAGCAGACGGGAGGAAAGCAGGCAAGATAGAAGGTTAAAGCAGGTCAAAGCCTCACCACTGCCACTCTGGGCCCAGCCTGAATCAGAGCAACAGCTTCTGGCAGCTGCAGCTCTAGTGGGAGCAAGGGGATGGGAGCCAGCTCCAGGGTGTAGCTTTAAAATCTGGCTGAGAGGGAGTTTAAGAGCCCCAGGGGAGAGGGTACAAGGAAGGCAGGGTGTGGTGGTGTAAACAGGGAAAATTAAATAGAGAGAAAGCAGAAGCAGGCGGTCGCCCTGCCTGCCTGCGTCTGGGTCGCTTGCTTTTCTCGCCGCTCGGCCCTTCGCCACTCTGCAAAAGTTTTGTTATCCAAAGGATCAATTTTACCCGGGAATTGCTTTCTGAATTTGACCTTTGAGGATCATCCATCTACGCGGAGAACTGTAACCCCAGCAGGCTGACCCCGCAACACAGCACTTTTCAGCCCAATCAACCAGGCTGCATTATTTAATAGCCAACAGCCCAGCGCCTGCAGCCGCCCCAGCGCCAATTCAGCGCGAAGGTTTCTGCATCCAGGCTTGCTCGCTCAGTGGCTCGCCTTTAACCCCTTCTGCAGCCCAAGGACACTCGCTCACCCACGGGCTGTGCAGAAGCTTTTTTCCCCAGCCAAGATCCAGCTGGTGGAGACTGGAGTAAATGGCATTAGCCCAGTCCCCTGGGTGGGAGCCGCTAGTCCTGCTTGCCCGCGCTCACCTTCCTCAGGCAGCCGGCCGTTGCGGGAACGAGAGCACGAAGAGAAAGGTTGGGAGCTACTTAGCAACGAGGCTTAACCAGCAGCAGCAGGGCAGACACCCGCACTGTGTCCTGCAGAAGGCAGCGATGGCCCCGCTCCAGTCCCGGGGCTGCTCCAGCAAAGTGCTGGTTGCAATATGGTCTCTTTGGCTCCAGCGGTCTGAAGAGCTGGGAGCTTTTCTCCTCTCTGGCTCACGGGTCAAGGCTAGCGGTGACGGTGCTGTTTCTTGGTGAGCGTTCAGAGCCCTCGTAGGATGAAGCCGTGGTGGGGCACAGCCCGGGGGAGCAGCCCCAGCAGGAGCTACAGCACCCACGGGCACCCTCTGTGACCCAGGGACACCAAAGTGCTGCGCTGGGATGTTAGCAGGTCACACAACTGAGTTTTGTAGGGAACAGAAACAGGCTCACACCATTCCTGGCAAAAGTGGCCAGGACAATGTGTGGCCTGGGAGGTCACCATTTGCGTGACGGGGTATTTATGAGTTTATTTCAGTGCAGGTTGTTCTGCTGCTGCCTTCCCTCAGAGTGGTGCAGTGTGGTCTGATGCTGCCAATGCCTCCACTGGGAACATCGCAGAACTTGGAGTGCCAGGGCGAGTTTACAGGAAAGTGTCCTTTATTTTTTTGTTCTGTTTCTTTTTACTTTTTTTTTTTCCCCTCAGCCATAAAGAACAGTTTGCCATCCCCGCATTTCTCCAAGTCAGCATCCTGGAGGTCACAGCAGCGAGTGGTTGGAGAGGTGTCTGGTGCCAAGCCCACGTGCGAGGGAAGGAGGAGCAAGTGGGGGTGAGTGCCACTAATCTGCAGGAGCCACGCTGGGGGTGGGAAAGCAGCCCCTGTCCCTCAGCTTTCACTAATAATGACTTGAAAAATAATTTTAAAAAGCCACTCCAGCCCTTTGTTTTTCTTCCACGGATCTTGCATTACATGCTCCTTTCTGTCTATAACCCCACTTGCAGAGCAGGAAAGTAAGGCAGAGAAAGGCAAATAGCATCTCTTCATCCCTCCCCTCTCCTTGGGATGCTGGCACCCGCCACTCAGCCCCGATGCCATGACCCTGCTGATGTGCCTGCTGAGTAGAGCCGGTGGAACCACTCGCTGGGTGGAGACCTGGAGAGCTACTCTGTCCTTGTGCACCTTTTGCCCAGTTCCCACCATGGGCCAATCCTGCCTTGCCCCCAGCTCCTTAAAAAATTCTGGGTGAGAACATGAGTGAACTCCCTTCCACATCTCCTTCCAGTCCAGCCTGTGCTCTCATCTCCAACCCGTGTTCACCATGAGGATGCTACTGCACGGCCATGTGGCCTCAGAGATGCTGTGGTGACCTGCTCCTTTCCTGCTGGCTCCCAGGATCCTTCTTTCCCTCACCACTGGCTTGGCTTTGCCCCTCTGCTCCCTTTCCGAGCTGGCGCTGGGGAGAGGCAGCGCACAGCGGAGAGCTGCTAATGACTGCCATCCAAAGGAAGGCTTCTGAGAGCTTTCTCCTGAATTGTTTGCTCTCACTGTAATTGATGAGCCTTTAATGAGTCTCATGGGATGATGTGTTTGAAGGGAGCTCTTTCCTCTCTGTCCCCGAGGAAAACGATGTTTCAACTGATCTCAGCTCTCAGGGAAACATGAATAACTCTTCTCCATCTCTCTATTGTCATCCCCAGCCGTTGCTCACAGCACACTCCAGCAGCTGCCTGGCCATGACTTACCCACCTTTTACTCGCTCCTTTGCAACTGTTTTGGCAGCTCAGCAAAAGCAGGGAGCAAATCTTTTGGGCAAAGCATAACGGGTGCTGAGCTTGGATTGTTTCTGGCCCATCTGTGCATGGAGAAGCAGGTAAAAATAGCTTCTAATGGCTAGGCCACGGAAGAAGCACCTTCCCTTTGTGGGAAGCAGTTATATTAGGCTTCGCCTTGCTGGGAGATCACTCTGGCAGAGGGTCACTATTGCCAGTGGCCACAGCAGGGCTGAAAGGGATGAAGAAGGTGACAGCAGCTCATTCATCACAGGAGCAGGGCTGGGAGTGTAACTGAACTTGCAGTCCAGGGGCTGAAGAGGGAGGAAAAGCCATTTTAACTTGCTCTTTCTTTTCACTCAAACCAGGGAGAGAGGCTTCAGGGTTTCACTGCTTTTTTGCAGAGCCAAAAAAAAATGAAAAAAAAAAAACCCTAAACCTGGGTTAGGTCAGAGGGACACATTGTGAGTGTTTGGTTTTTTTTTCCTTGATGGTTTTCACTTTTGGTTGCGTGGTAGGAATGGATGATTCCTCCCGGCGAGGAGGAACCTTCCTCGCTGCCCTTCGAAATGATTTGAGGTTTGCGTTACGAAGAGGAGACAATTTAAAAGATGCCAAAGTGGAGAGCACGCTGGCTGGCTGTTTCCATTCGAAAGGCTATTTATTTTCAATAAGTTGACACTCACCAGCTGTCAGGATCCTGCTGACTGGTGGAACATTATTTACATTCAGAGCTGTCTTAAAAAGCAAACACAAAACCAAACTTCCCCATTAGGGGGTCGGGCAACAGAAGGGAGGAAGGGTGAAGAGGACATCACACGGATATGTGAACATAAATATTTGCAGAGTAATGTGTATAAATGTTCTTGGTCTTTCTCCTGGAATGCAATAATGCCTGCAATTGAGTTCATTGGCCAAATTGAATTTGGGCTCCTGTAGAAGTCTCTTTATATTAAGTGCTTTAACATACATCACCTTCTCAGTCTATCGATGAAATTCTATTATCCGCCCAGGGCCGGACACAACTCGGCAACAAAATCGGAGGGGAAATAAAAACTGCACAAACCAAAGCCAGGAGCAGGTAAGAGGACCTTGGGCATCCGTCTCCGGCTATTGACAAAGTGTCACGAGCTTCTGGGGGAAGGAGGAGCTCTCTGGGTTTCTCACTAACTCCCTCCCTCCCACTCAGCAAGTTTCCCCTCTATCTTCCCGCAGCGGGAGTGAAAACCTTTACGAGACCCAAGGAAAGCCAAGCAAAGAGTTGCTCTGCATTAACTTCGTGTAACTATATGACCAAGAGCAAGATTTTGCTTGAACTCAAGCTAATTCCAGCCTGGAGAAATGCCAGGGAAATTCAGCCTTCCAGCTCTCGGGGGCTGCCCAGCACGGAGGCGAGGACGGGCTGAGGAACGTGGTGCAACGTTGGTGCAGACTTGGCCGTCCTTGACATGAGGATGCTGTCACCCCCCGGGAGCCGAAGTCTGGCTGCCAGGAGCTGCAGGGGAAGGAGCAGGAACAGGCACAGGTGATGCTCGCCCTGGTTTTCATGGTCCTCCCAAAGCTGCTGAGCTCGGGCAGAAGATGCCCACGGGCTGCAAGGGTCTTAGGCTAGTTCTTGAGGGATGTTTGGGTGAGTCTATGGCTCTTTTACGCGTGGTGCTCTGGGACTGGGGCTGGGCAAGCTCAGCTGAGGAAGCCCACGCTCTCACAGATCATTTACCCCAGGTTCCTGCCTGTCCCCCTTCTGTGAAGGTGGTGCAGACAGCAGGTCCCACCGTGCTCCTCCAGGAAAGACACTCAATGAGGGCACGGGTCATTACACAAAATCTAAGACCCTCAACAAGAGGATCCGCAGACCAAACCTTCTCCTGGTTGAGCTCTATGACCTCAAAGGTCTTTTCCAATCTAAATGATTCTACGATACTTCTTTCCTCCCTTCTAGAGACAGCTTTGACAGAGAAGTCAAGAAGGCAAACCCCTACAGTTGGAGGCTCTTCAACAGCTTTGTCAACAGTCAGGAGGAGGAATGTCCAAGCAGGGCAAAGCAGCTTGGGACAGCTGGGAAATGTTTTATGCTGGCACCCCTGTTTCAAGCTGAGGTACAACTGTAGCTGAGCTGCCATCATGGTTCTGGCCTGGAGGACAGAAGCAGGAGGCAGCCACCAGGCTGAGCAGGATTTGTTTCATCTTTAACAGCAATATACAGTATTGAGCATCACCACATCTTGAGAGTCGCAGAGAAGGCAGAAAAAAAATGTATTCCTTGAACATGAGTACCAGTGACAATTAGCAGGCTGGATTTATTGTATGTGCTCTGAGGGATGGCCTTGATACTTCAAGTCTGAAGTGCCTGATCCTGGCTCTGGCTCCAGGATAACGGGCTGGGTGAATCTGCTCGGCTCTGCTAGCACGAACTCTCCGCTCCAAGTCACATGGAGAGCAAAGCCTCCCAGAAAACACCTGCACAGGGCACCGAGAACCGCACGAGGGGAAAGCAGGGGAGCACGAAGGGCTTTTCCCTTTAATTCTTTTGCATGAGCAAGAGAGAAGCCAAGGAAACCCTCCAAAAGGCAGCTGGTGAAGAGAGGAAGGGAAATGCTGTTACAAAACTGGAAACCTCTTCTTCTCATTGGTGCCTCTTTGGCCTGCACAAAGCCCAAGATGAGGTGCTGCTACACGGAGCTGCTCGGCGAGGAGTAATGCTCCCTCCTGCCTTCCTCTGGGGACTGCTCATCACTGGCAGGAGGGACAGACAGACAGACAGAGCATGCCCTATGGCAGGGGAGGATGAAAGAGAGAAATCTTAATAATCAGCCTAAAATTGATTCACTTCTGCTCAATCTGATTTCTCCTAACTGGATCCACATGTCCTGGCCATGGCACATTAACTTCAATTACGGCTTATTAATGTCTCCGTGATGGAGCGTGCCCTGCTGAGCACTGCGGTGACTGACGTTATGAAGGAGAAGAAATTACTCCAAAGAGACACGGTGTGTAATGGAAAGAGAACTGTCGGCTTTCATCGTGCCGACTGTCAGTCCTGGCAGCCAGGAAAAGCTCATTCACCCCTTCCCGAGAAGATGACCGAGCTCATTGCTGCACCGAGGAGAAAACGAAGCGGTGAATAGAGATCTGTGGGGAAAAGTCTTTCCGCTTCCCTTCCCCACCCTGCCTGGCACACACACGAGCACACAGGCCAAGGGCTTGCTCGTGTCTATTCCTGTCTTGACTCCTCTGCATCTCCGGTTACTCTACAGATCAATAGGGACAGGATGGAAGAAGAGAAAAAAAAAAAAGAAGATACAAAGAAAATAAGAAGATACCAAGAAGAAAGAGAGTAAAAATAACCTGTCAGCCACAAACAGAGAAATAGACCTGGCTGGGGTTGTGGGAGGAGGAGATGCAGGTGGAGCGGGCGAAGGAGTCCCTGAAGCACCAGCCCATTGCACCAACACCCAGGAAGGGAGCAGTGACCCTCAAGGATTCACCAGACCCTCTGGAGATCTTGGCAAATTCTTGAATCACCCTGGTCCCTCTGACCTACAGGAGAGAGAAGGCAGCAAACTCCTTCCCTTTCTCCCTATGTTCTTTGCACCGTCTCTGCTTTTCCCAAAAGCTCTGGGAGATCATGGTGGGGGGATTTTCCTTGGTGGGAAGCAGGGGGCTAAAGGACAGGGTGCATCTGGACGGTGGCCCAGGAGCACGTGGGCCAAGGGAATCTGAAAAACCTCTTTGAACGCACCAGCTAAGGCTGCGGCGTGAGAAACCACCCGGGCTGGTGGCCTGCTCCGCTTCTTCCTTGACCATGAACATCGCCTGGAAATGAGCTGCCCTGTGCCTCCTCACCCTGCAGGCACTGCCCGCTGCCTGCCAAAACCCTGGTGCCATACAGGGGCGCGGGCGATGCCACAGACTGCAGCCAGGCACTGCTCCACCACCCTCCCGGGGCTGCTCACATCTCTGCTCTCTGGGGGGAATTTTCCAGCTGCTTTTTGCCTTGGAGTCCTCACTTCTCCGTAATCACCTTCCCTCTCATTTCCACGAGCCCTGTAGCGGATCCCTAACAGCACCCCCCGTTTTACCGAGGGACTTTCCTCCTGTGCCTTGACCAGGGTTGTTCCCACATCCTGGAAGAGGCAGTGTGTGTATTCCCTCCCCTGCCCTGCCTCCCCCCTTCCCTGTCCAGTGCTCCTGTCAGGCTCACAGTGATTTCTCTCCTCTCCCTCTCAATAACCCACCTCTTGTTGAGCCACACATAAGATTTAATTTGGTTTTAGTCCCTGCACTGTAACTGGCTTTGCTTACAGCTGGAATCAGATTGCTTTCCAATGAAAAAAAAACCTGCTTGCTGGGACAGGAATAGTCACAAAAGCAGAGTTAATTCACATGAGGCTTCTTCACCTTATACACCACTTATCCACAGCTCCTCAGCTGGCTACCCTGCCCTGCACTGTGCCCATTGGAGCTGGAAGAGTCAGCCCAGGACAGGTATCGATGTTTTTCTCACCCAGCAAGCAGGGACAGCTGGGGAGAGCCAGTGCTGTGCAAAGCTGGGTTGTGCTGTAGCTCGGGGAAAAAGCCAATTTCAGAGTTTTCTTTGTCCCCATCCCCGAAAAATCCCTCTCCTCCCAGCAGCCCTGCTGCATCGGAGGACTGGCTGGTGTGCAGCTCGGGGTGAAGGTTGCCTCTTTTCACAAAGCTTGTAGACATTTTACTTCTTGAAACAATCTCTGCTGCTATTAAATAGTACTCAGCTTAAGCCAGTGAGTTCCAAAGCTGGTGGGGGACTGGCTGTGGGGGGAAGAAGAGAGCTGACAGCCAGCAAGGTGCTGGTCTGTGGAGAATGCCGTGAGCTCAGCCTGAAGTCAAAAGTACTCAGGCAACGTATCCTGCCCGAAACAGGCAGACAGGGTGAAGGGCTCTGAGGAGGAAGGTACTCACGGGACACCAGGATATTTTAACATGTGTCCTAAGCATCAAGCATCCTGAAGCTGCTGTAGGTGCATTAACAAGTCCTTGGCTATTTGCACAGTTATCGCCGTGCTTAGAAGCCAAAGGTCACGTCACAAGCATTGACATCCAACTTTTAATCCTAATTTACCACTTTCTGAGCTGAAAACTCTTGTGTGCCTGTTACAGAGTCTAAGCAGCCCAGATAAATTGCTACACCAGCTCCAACCCTTCCTGCCAGCCACCCTGATCCGTGTGTGCTTTGGCTGGGAATTCGTCCCTGTGGCTCTGCCACCACTGTCAGCTACACCAAGTGTCCCTGTGGGCAGCTTGGCCAGCTGGGAGCGGGGCCATGGCAGACAGGGCAGGGGGCAGGTCTGGCTGTGGTTGGGATGGAGGGGAAGGCAATGCCATGGTCTGTCCTCTCACCTTTACCTGCTTTCCTTTCCCCCTCCCTGCTTTGCTCTTTCGCCCCACGCTGAGCCAGCCAAGGACCGTGGATATTTAGTGCACCTGGCAGTACTTCTTACTGGCGGGTGTAAAATGTCTCTCTGCACATATTTATACAGAAGCACATTGTCCCAGCTCCTGGGTGCTCGCAGATGTGCGCAGAGATGCTCTCCTGCACCTCTGCTCGAGCTCCCCTGAGCAATCCCCATGGTGGGGACCCTGACACGCTGCCATCCCAGCTGAGAGCCACAGCTGCTGGTCCCAGAGAGGTGACCACACTGTGGGAGAGCCCGAGTCCCTCTGCCTGCTGCTGCCCTCACCGCTGCCTCCTGCCTGCTCTGCGGGAGGAAAGGGCTCTCCCACCCCTCGCTGCAGCTTCCTTCCCCTTGGAGCCCATTCAGAGCCAGCCTCGGTGGCACCTCTACAAAATTTTTTGCTTTCAAGTCTCTGAGGCAAGCAGTTTTGGAAGCGATACAAACGGCTCCTTTGTCGCTGTGGTGATTCTTGTTAGCACGAGGTGGGTGATGGGGAGATTTTTTTTTTCCCCCCCTCTCGCCTGTAATCCACAAGCTGGATGGGAAATTCGCCATCTCGGCATCTTTCCACGTTACTTTGCTGTTTCGATTATGTCATAACATCACATATGGCAATGTACAGAGAAGTGAAAAACAAAACCCAGGAGAAACAAACCCCCTCCTGCCTTCCCCTGCCCCAGATACATCAGGGGGGGTTTACCTTCACCCCAAACTTTGTCTGCTGGAGCCGGGGCTGCTCTGAGGCTTCAGGACTGACTCAGGATAACCAATCCTGCTTGTACTGGCAGTGAGGTGGAGCTTAGTGGGGTGAACCTCATTCCTTGCACCCCCTAGGTCCACTAGCATTGTCCCTGAGAATTTTGGGCAGGGGCTGGCCGTGTTTGCCCTGTTGGGGACAGGGTATCAGAGAGGGTACTCAGACCCTGACCGTCCATCCAAGCCATGTCCCAGCTCTCCCTGCACCAGGAGGGGGGGAGCTCCAGGAGGACGCAGCCCTTCTCTCAGACGCAGCCTTGGAGGTGCCCCAGCTGTTCCCTGCAAGGTCACATCTGGTTTATTACTGATGCTGCCCTGCCTGGGGAGAAAGGCTATTAGAGGGAGAAACACTGATAATCTTATCGGTTGACAGAAAAGCTGATGGCTTAGTTTTCTAGCAGTAACCCTCTTCTCATCCCTCCAGGAAGAGCCACCCAAAGAAATACAGCAGCCGTTACCTGCCGGTGACTTCAATGTTGGAGACGGCATAGAAGTACTTGTACAAGTTCTCCCTCTGCACGTAGGTGCCCCCCAGGGCCGGTCTCAGCAGTCTCATCCGCAGGTCGGTCACGGTGAAGAAGTCCTTCAGCCCTTTGGCGCTCTCCAGCCGGGTGTACAAGTTGTCCATGTTCTTGAGGTCGGGGCCAGCGAAGATGGCGAAGCGGTCCCTCACCTCGAACCGGACAGTCTTCTCTTTTTTGGAGCCCGCCCAGCGGGAATACTCCTCCGTGCAGAGGACCCTGTTGGCACTGGTGGTGGAGAGGTCCCGGACCCTCCGTGCTGGCATGCTGAAGGCCTCCATGCAGTCATCTGCATAATACTGGTAGGGGTGCCAAGTCCTCCCATTGTCCAGCGACTTCTCCAGCATCATGATGGTGGGTCGGCCATACTCAAAGGTTATCACGATGTCATCCGTCAGCTCGATGCTCTTGTTCCAGGACAGCGTGATGTTGGCCAGCAGGGGCTCTGGGTACCGGCGCCACGTCACGCTCTGCCAGTAGGTTGCCAGCCCTTCATCCTCGCTGTCGAACATGAGTTTGGGCGGGTGGGCCAGGTCCGGGTTGGAGGCGTCGCACTCGTCGCTGCACAGATACGGGTTCTCCTGGAACAACAACAACGGTCACCAGAGAAGGAGACAACTCCTGGGCATCACGTGGGCACGTGGCTGAGCTCACATCATTACAGGGCCCTGGTTTTAGCTGCTTGTGCCCAAAATTAACTGCTGGGCTGAACTGGAGTATGCCGGGGGGGGCCTGGCACTGGATGGTGCTGTTTCTGAGCATCAATTTAAGACAAAGCTCCATGGCTTTGCCTTTGCTGTAAGAACGGCTGAGCTGGTTCCTTCAAAAGGCCCTTTGGGAAAGGGCTTTTCAATCTGGCACGGGGGAAATTTTCATAGAAAGCTCTTTCCCTGAGACGGTCCCTGAGAAACTCCACTTGGGCTTGGCTGAGTTACAAGGCTACGGAAAGTGGTGTTCACACCTGCTCCCCCGCAAGCACCGCACGGCTAAAATCCCCAGAGCACATCCATGGCTCTCATAGCTCCTGATGCTGAATGGCCTGGGGGTACATCATCCCCTCAGTGCCTCTCAGCATGGCTAGAGGAGGGAAACCCAATTTCTCCAGCTTCAAGCAGCGACAGGACTGGGTGTTAGCAGAGGGAGCAGAGATTTGTGCTCCCGGTGTTCGCTGTCCCCAGGACAGCAACCTGGCCTCGGGGACATGCAGAGCAGGTATGCTCGGGGTGCACCTGCTCAGCCCGCTGTGATGATCATTGCTGGTCACTCCTCAGTTTGACCTACCCAAACTAACCAGGGCTGACAGGAGATTGGGAAGGGAAGGGAGCAGGCAGCTCTGGCATCCCACAGCCTAAACACCCTCCCCAAACACTAAATGCCTATCCAGGTGCCCTTAACCCATGGCGAATAGAAGAGATTGTCACTTCACATCTGTCTTTGCAGAAACTGAGTCACATAGGTGTGCCTGGCAGCCCTGCTGCCCATGGGGACAGGCACTTCCCAAGCCACGCTGCCTTCCCCAGCTGCAGGCAGGAGGTGCAATGGTCCTCACACATCTCTAGGGACCACGGTGGGAAGGATGGCTGATCCCATCCAGGTGACAATGTCCACTGCTACATCATTCATTGCCTGCAGGCCTGTGCAAAGGCAGAATAGGTCCAGCCATCCCATTTTGCCCACATGTGACAGTGCACGGCCGAGCCCATGTGTTCTGCAGGGACAGGAGCACGCACCCACTTGTGCTGAACTGCACTAAGGACATAGCGTCAAGGTCACGCACCAGATCCTGAGGTTTTGGAGGCAGGCATCAGGGCTAGCTGTGCCAGTGGGTTTCTTGCTTGAGCGTACATGTATTAAAGGCCATCATTACAAGCTGGGGTCCCTCTTGCCCTACAGCCTCTGCTTCAGGAGCATGTGGGTCAGACCTGTCTTGGGGATGATGTGGGGCTGTGTTACAGCGGGTACCACCCACAAAAAATCCTCTGCAACACACTGCAAATCTTTTTTGCATAGGAAGCATCTCTTTGCTGTCACTTTAGCTCCTTCTCGGACTCAAAATCCAGAGGACTGGGGATGGAGATGGATTGATAGGACAGTAGGCTCTGCTGCAGTGGGACCCTCATCAGGGAGGCACCTGGCAGAGGAGGAGGAGGAGGTGATAAAGCAGCTGGAGCTGCTCAGAGCCGATGGCTGGAGGCGGGGAGTCTGCTGAGGAGTGAGGTTTGGCCTTTCTGAGCACTGTGGACCTGCAAGGTAAGACCGAGAGGGGTTCTGTGGTTTGGTTTGTGGATGCTTTGTGCGTGGCTGGGAGCTCACGAGGAGGTGCTGTGTGTAGGGAACAGCATGTTCCTGTCTGGCTCTAGGGACCTCCAGTAGTGCCGAGGCTGTTTAGGGGCTTGCTGGTCCCCAGCTCACAGGGAGTTGATGCTGGTACCTGGGGGCTCAGACAAACAAGGTGCAGGGCTGGGGTCTGCACAGGCTGGTTGTGTCCAAGGGCCGGGACACCATGGGCTTGCTTTTTACCTGGGAAACTTGAAGTCTAAGTGCTTGCAATCTGGTTTAGGGTGCCTCGTGTATACCCTGCGCAGAGGAAGGGATTTGGCTTGTACAAATGGGCGCTCTTGGGCGCAAAGCGGAGCTGTGCTTTGAATGTGGAAGTTGCCGTGTAACACGAGGTGCTTTGGAAAATCGGGGCAACCAAAAGTCTTGGGAAATATTTAGAGCTTCTCCACCCCACGTCTGTGAAATGGGCCTTGGGTGCTTCCCTGCAGCTCAGAGCCGCGCGCTTCAGCTTCACGCGAGCAACTGTTTGTAGAGCGAGGGGAGGCCACGGTGCCGAGGAGCCTAGAAAAGCTCAGGAGGCCATAAATAATTCTGTCTCCTGAGCAGCGTGTGAGTAGCACACGGTAAATAAGGCAGAAGCTGCTCCGCTGGCAGCGAGGATAACACAGAACCGTGAGCGGCGGATCTGTACCCGAGCACCGGGCTCCTCGGCAGGGGATGCAGCAGCAGCAGCAGCCTTGGGGAGGAAAGGGGACTCCTGTGAACTAAGCGTGGCTGTGGTCGTGTCCGTGTGCACCGGGCTGCCAGGGGAAGCAGTGGAAGCCTGCTGATAAACCGGGGCAAAACTCGTGCTGTTTTTAACACGTCTTGCTCTCAGACATGCACCTGCCTGGCAGTGAGGCCCCGAGCCCCGTGCTGGGACTTGCTCCTCCTGTTACAGCCTTGACTTGAGTGACGCGTGGCTTTGGCCATCTCCCTGAGCACTGCGAGGAAGGGCTGCAGCCAGAGCTGCTGAGCTCCGCTGCGGTGCCCATCCCTGGAGCAAGGAAGCTACTAAATGGATGGTTTGGTTGATGGTTTAAAAGCAAACGGCTGGATAGTTTGGGGGGTATTTTTTTGTCTGTTTAATTTTTACTTTTTTTTTTTTCTTGTAAATTAATGGAATGTTCAGCCTTGTTCAGGTGGGTGAGGGCACCACCCACTCCCCTCCCAAAGAGAGGGAGATGCCCTGAGCAAAGGGAGATGTTAGCTGGGCTGTGGCAGGTCTCTGAGCTGCACTGTTCTGGAGCAAGGATTAGAAAAAAACCCCTAAGATATCGACATATTTAATATGCTCTCCTGACTCGTCACGTTCAGAGGAATTGTTTACTGCTGCTAATGAGTCCCAGCTTCCTGCTGGGGGATGTAGCTGCCTCTTAGTGCAGCTTTACAGTGGTCGCTGATGGGAAAGGAAGAAAAATCCCCAACAGCTGAAGTGCTGGGGGCTCTGAGTGTGTTTCCTGTGCTGAGGCAACATATTGTGTTGCAGTATGGTCCTACTGCCAGTGTGGTCACACAGATGGCTTAATAGGACAGTCCTGAAAAGACCATCCTGGAGGTCAGCTTTCACCTCTTGTCTGAAGGGGGGGACAGCAGTGCAGGGTCATGGTGGGCTCAGGGGCGAAATGGGCTTGAGGCAGCAGCACAAAGCTCCCCGATAAACCCGCCTTGCTGCTCAGACCAGCTCTGCATGAGCAGGAGTCTGTGTGCATGGAACTATCCTGGCAAGAATGCTCTTGCTGTGTGACTTTGTTTCCTTGTGTGTGGCAGCCAGCAGGGCTGCCAAAGCCCTTGAGCTGGTGTAAGATGAATCTCCGCTGGGTATTAGCTGCTTGTCTCCAGCGTGGCCACAGTGGCCAGCTGCACTTTCAGGGCTATGGATGATGCTTCTGTCGAGGCTTTCTTTGGAGGCTTCCTTAAGTAGTGGTCAAAACACACAAGGGAAGGACTCTGTGACCAAACCCACAGCAAGAGAACACTGCCCAGACCAGTAAAGAATGGCCAGGGTGGAAGGTGAGACAGGTTTCCTAGGGGCAGTGACGGAAGCAACTGAGTCTGACAAGTGTGATCCCCTTCCAGCATCCCGTCTGGAGGGTCAAGGCTGGCCAGGCATGTCCCTGGCAGGGGACTTAGCGGGTCAAGAGCCGGGAGAAGTAGAGCCAAAATTCTGCCTGTCTCCCATATGCTCATCCTGGAGATCAGGGAATGGAGGTGCACAATCCCTGATGTACATCCTCATGGGTAGACGTGCTCAGCTCAGCAGGCAGCAAGCCTGAAGATGTCTTTAGCCACCCTGATGCTCTGGAGCGGTGCACGGCTCGAGAGCTGTGTGGTTGGAACAGGGCAAACGCAAAAATAACCTCTAAGTGACAGCGCTGGGAGGTGGGGGAGAGCCTCAAAAGCCACCGAGGCAGGCACATCACTATGGCTTCCTCTGCTAAAATGAAGTGTTCCTTTTTGGTTTTAGGTTTATTGAATTGTCCTTCCTCCGTGGGGTGCTCAATGCATTTTCTGCTGGTGGGGTGGTTTGAAGTCAGCCAGGAGGGCAGGGGGGAGCGGAAACAGATGGCCATACTTTGGCTGCTCCCTTGGTCCTGGTAAGATCAGTTATAGCGCTGTTGAAACAATTCCAGGTATTATTTTTGAATCTGGTTTCCTCCTCCAAGCCGTGTGTCCTCCAAAGAATCTGTCCAAAGTCTCAAGATATTTACGTCTTCAATCTAAAAGTCAGAATGCATTAGCCAGGCAAACTTGGTCTCGGCAAGCTTAAAATAAACCAGCTCACTTTGAGTCTCACGCTATTAAATCAGTCGTGAGTGTCCTCATGGCAACTAGACATCATAGGTTTCCAGCTCTCCAGCATGCTCTTCTGGTCGCTCATGTCTTGAGGGTACACCAAAGAGCAGCCTTGCTTAGTCCCAGCTCAGCCCAAAGGGGCAAAACCCTGGGGGCAAACTGGAAGAGCCTCGGTGAGGACAAGTTGTGCTAACAAATGGCATCGTAGCAAGATTGTGCCTCCGTGGAGAGAATCATGGAATAGTTTGGGCTGGAAGGAATGTTTAAAAGTCACCTCATCCAACCCCCCTGCAGAGAGCAGGGACATACTGAACTAGATCCAGTTGCTCAAAGCCCCATCCAACCTCACCTGGGATGGTTCCAGAGCACCTGTGTCAGTGTTTCACCACCCGAAGTGTAAACTTCAGAGCTGGCCCCAGCACTGCAGGGGGGGTCTCTCTCCCCAGAGCCCTGGGAACAGAGGGGCAGGATCCCCCCCTTCCCTGCTGCCCACACTGCTGGGGGTGCAGCCCAGGGTGCCAGTGGCATCTGAGCTGTGTGTGTGTGTGGTGCTGGCTCATGTCCAGCTTTTCATCCACCAGTACCTCTCCAGGTCTTTCTCTGCAGGGCTGCTGTTATTCTCTTCATCCCCAGCCTGTATTGATACTGGAGGCTGCCACAACCCAGGTGCAGGACCCTGTACTTGGCCTTGTTGAACCTCATGAGGTTCACACGGGCCCACTTCTTGAGCTGGAAACGTGTCCCTGTCCTAGTGGCTGCAGACCCAGCCCTTGGGTTTTGCCTCCTCTTAGTGCCTGGGGTTGGTGCTGGACAGAAATGCTGCCAAAGGGCTTTTCTGAAGGTGACAGCGGGGACTTGCTCCTTGAGGAGGATTTCTTAAGAAACAAGATATTGGTCTGACAAAGCACGATGACAGGGATCCAGGATGCTGCGGTGAAGCTGCTCCCCACCTTGCTGGGGAGGGAGGGAACAGGGAAAAACAACCACAATAAAAGGTCCCAGTTTTACAACCCCCAGCTGGTTTCTAGGGCTCTTAATAAGCACGCAAAGTTGTTTTGCTGGGTTTTTTTTCCTGGCAGATAATGGCATTTTTAAGCCTCACAGCATAAAATTATATATTTTTGTAGGTGAAATTACTTGATTAATCATTAAGCTGTTGAATATTTTAAACAAACCAGACATCTGTTGTGAATGGTGAAAGTGGCACAGAAATAAAACTGCAGCTTTTAGGAGATGTCAATGCCAAAGGGAAGCTGGAAAGCAATGGCAACCATTAGCTGCACAATGAAGAAAAATAATAATAATATTAAAGGGGGGGGGGGGAAAGCCCACAAGATTTGAGCAAGGAAGAATATGTAGATGATATGAAAGCTTGTGCTGCTTGGCCCAGGCTGCTCCTCACAGCTCTCATGACCTGGTGTGATTTGTTGAGTGCTGTCTTGGCCCAGGGGTTGCGTTGCTTTAGGGGTCTCTTCTGCTTGATGCAATGGTGTTGGTCAAGCCAAGGCCTCTGCTAAACCCCAGGTCACCCTGTGACCGACTTGGGTTCCATTGTCAACAGTCTCCTAATGACAAGATCTTATCAACTTGGACTAGTTTTGGAAATCCAAGCTTCATATTTTTTTAGTGGGGGGGAAGTCCTTGACTTTTTATAGGAAGATTTTTATAACATGGGGAAAAAAATTTAAGTGCATTTCTTTAGCATAAAGAACTATGTTGTAGTTTGGGTTTCTCTTGGGTCCTTTCTTCTGTAGTGGATTTTTTTTTCCCGCCCCGAGAACTGGTTCTAGCACCTGACCAGAGAGCTGGCAGACCTTGGGTGTCTCCAGGTTTTCCTGCAAGCACCGATGATGGTTGGGACTGGGAGCTTTTGGTAGCCTAAAGAGCTAGGTTTGCCTCCCTGGCATGAGGAGGAGCTTCCTACAGACTCTGAAATGAGAGATCTGCTTAACACCCAGGCTCCTGGAGCAGACCGGAGAAGATCTGGTCCTTGCAGGGCTGTTAGCAGCAGCTGGAACCCACCACTGCTGTGGGTGAGGAGGGTGTGCTTGGCATTGCCCCTCTTATCTATAGGTTTCCATCCAGTTTTGATGAGTGGCACAAGTAATTAAGGGAAAAAACATCCCCAAACCCTTCTCCTTCTCACAGGGCACTGACAACCTGCCTTTGATTTCCTGCTTAAAGGTTAGCTGATGAGGTTCACAAAGTCCCCACATTGCCTCACGCAGCAAGAAAGTCCTCAAGTCGGTATCAAATTTCCTCCAGGTCCTGCAGAACAACTGCATTGGCAAAATCCTCGCGTGCACCTGATCCCTCCTGCCCTGCCACCATCCCCACTGCAGACCAGTGCCACCGTGGGTGTCCTGCAGCCTCCCTTTCCCTGAGCAGGCTCCGTCACTGGGAGGACTGTTGGCCATGGAGGACGGGGGTCCCCAGCCCGTGGATGGGAGCAGAGGATCCCACTCCATCCCTGTCTCTCCTGGGAGTGTTCCAACACTTCCCCCCCCCCCCTAAGTTTTTTCTCCCCTTCCCTTTCCCCATCCAGCACCAAACTGGATCAGTTTCCTCAGGAGGCTGCAGGATAAAGACAGAAAGGTCTCCTGAGTCTTTGCTCTCCTGCTTCTTTATGCTCAGCTGAGTTCCCCGGATTCATGTCAGGTCTTTGCTTCACCTCCATCCTTTGCCTCAGCTTTCCTGGCTCTGTCAGGGCTTTGCAGGGATCTCCATCCCCTGTCCCAGTCCCAGCTGGCTGAGGGTTTGCTTCAGTGCCCGGCGGCACCGAAATAACCCACCAAGCAGGGAAGATACTGTCCCCGACACAGCCCTGGTGACAGTCGCCTTTATCCCCCCCACTGATGCCAAGTTAAATCTATTTTCTGCAACACATTTTTTTTTTATAAGGGCCTCACCCAGAAATGTGCGTTTTAGGGAAACTTCCTTGGTTTTAATTCCAATAACTGCTCCAGGACACGATGCCCTTTCCCAGGCAGAATTGCTTTTACCCAGGAGAAAACGTGTCCTCGTCCTAACACCGTTTCAGGGTATTTTCCTTCTTGCTGCTTCTAACCTGAGGGGTCAACTGCTCTGTCTGGATTTATGAAAAGACAAGGAGATTTTATGATCAAAAATAACACTTGTGGGTAATTAAGTCTCACGCTTCAAGGCATTAACCATAACCTGCCAGCGGCCAGGATGGGACTTCCAGAGAACTGGAAATACACTCTGGCAATTAATTTTCACTCTTTTCATGGGCTGGGAGGGATCAGAGGGGTGAGCAACTGTAATTAATTTACAGCAATTATTTCCAGCAGCTGGCAAGTGGCACAACTCTCCGGCAGAGATGGCTGGGAGGGAGCGCAGGGATAAATGAGGAGAAATATGAGGACCCTCTCAAGCCAAACAGCCCCACCCTGCCCCCTGAGCCCAGGTGAAGGTCTGTTCCCTCCTTGCTCGATGTTCTGGGGGACGTGGGGGAGGCCGGGTGGAGCTGCCTGGCCAGGGTCTGCTCCTCTTGTGCTTATTCCCCCAGTGCCCAAGCTGGCTTTCCCCGCAGCACGGCTGTGACTCAAACCCAGCAAATGTCTTGGGAACAGCTTTGCCTGTGCCGTTTGGGGATGCCTGGTGGTGTGCAGGGAGGGGTCCTGGCTGGGACCGTGTGCTGCAGCATCTGACTGTGGGGATGCTGGGGGTGCTCCAAGTGCAAAATGTGCCTTTTTTGAAATGAAAACTTAATAGCTTTCTTCAAGATGCTGTGTTTTCTTCTATTTATGCTTTTTAAATGCCACTTTGGTCAAGCTCTATATATTTTAGATAATCCAGAAGCTGTCTCATATGGTAGAAGATAAGAGTTTTCCCAGGGGCTGACTGTGTGGCTGCTGCCAGGAGCTGCTCGGGTGCTTGGGAATGCTCCAGCAAACCCTTCATCCGCACACCCCGCAGGCATCGCTCTCCTCTTCGTAGTAACCCTCCAAAGAGATGGTTTTTAACGGCCCGCGCACACGGGCAGGTTCTGACAAGGCATCCACGGTTTGGTGAGGGGTTATTTTGCAGCTTCACCTCTGCAGGGGAAGGGCAGCTCCATCTGGGAGGCTGCAGGCTCCGGGGCAGGGAGCCTTGTGGGGATGGGCTGGGGAGCCCTGGGGGGGCCGCT